>PVLA01005502.1:0-144806 GCA_004027455.1 Hydrochoerus hydrochaeris
GTTTTTAATTTCCTGATATTCTCTTTGGATCTGTTTCATGTATTCTAGGTTTTGTTTATATTCTTCATCAAAGGCTTCTCTCCTTTCTCTGGGTTCCTCTATTCTTTCATTTGTGTCTACTTGAGGATTACCCAGGACTTCTTTTATTAATCTTCTTATATCTTGCTTCACCTGAGTTAGAATTTCAGATTTAAATTCAATGATGAGGTCACAGATGTATTTCTTTATTTCCAATGAGGCTGTCTCTGACATTACAGGTTTGCTGCTCTCAACCTCCTCTGCACTTACCTCTGTTAGACTCACTTTCCCTGGTTCCACAGTAGGGGTCCTTTCTCTCTTTCTCTGTCTTGTCATGTTTTTGGCCCCCTTCAGACAGGTGGGTGGTGGAGGTCTCTGGGCCTTTCCTACTGCTTACAGTTTTTCTGCAGTGCACTTGCTAGGGAAGTACCGCCCCTCAGTCAGTAGTGGATCTGTGAGTTGCAGGCTGAGAGCTGGCTCCTCCCCCTATGGCAGTCAACCAATTTATGCTTCAACAAGTTTGTGTGTTCCTTGGGGATGCCACTGGCCCAGAAAAGCCTAGTTCCTGGCTATTGGGTTTCAACCAGGGGCATGCCCCTGCCAGAGCAGATCCCACCAATCTGCTTTGGACTAGGAGTCATCAGCAGATGCTGCTTAGGACCCTGACTCAAGCCGGCCCTGCCCAACTCCAAAATGTCACCCAGTCAGTCCTCCTGGTTTGGGGATTCCAGTTCCTATCACTCACCAAAGTTTGTGCAGCTCAACTCACCATTTCCACTCCTGTCTCAGGGCCTCCCCCAGCCGAGGGTCTGGAGCTCACCAACCCCTGATCTCAGCAGGGCTGTGATCTCAAAATTAAAAAGTTTTGATGTAGCCAAAAAAAAAAAAAAGACTACAGAATGGGAGAAAATCTTTGCTTTTACTCATAACAGAGGACTAATATTTAGAAAATATAATGAACAAAAAAAGACACCAAAAAATCTTCCTATCAGTAAATGGGTGATTGGATTGGACAGATAGCCCTCAAAAGAAGTGCAAATGACTGATATGTGTAAGAAAAGTGTCCAGCACCTTTTGTCATTAGATAACTATAATGAGATTCAAATTTTACCTCAGTAGAAAAAGTCATTGTCAAGAATACAGAGACAAAACAAAATCAATGTTGATTAAGATTCAAAGTAAAAAGAAACTCTTCTGTGCTACTGTGGAGTGCACATAAGTTAGCTGTTATGAAAATCACAACATGGATTCCTGAAAAACTGAACTATTACATGACCCAGTTGTACTATGAACTATTATATGACCCAGTAAATAATTGAAGGAATTAAAAAAGGAAAAGGAAAGTTATTAATTATATTGAGACTATGCTGTTGCCATGAGTTGAGATGGAAAGTTGTCTGATCTATTAAGTGTAACAGTAAATTGTGAAACAGTATAAGTAGCACAGTATATGTCAATTGTTTTTAAACTTCAAAAAATTAATATGAGGAAGTCAAGATGGCCAATCAATGAGCAACAAAATACAAAGCCTTCTGGGAGAAACAACTCATATGCCAGAATAAAACACCCTGGAGAGACCCATACAGAGGGAGATGGATCCTCTTGATACAGGAAGAAATTAAAACATAAAAAAGCTCATCAAATACTTTGGGACTACAACTGAAACAGCTAAAAATTACAGGACACAATGTTTTTGCAGCGACCTGCCAAGTTTGCACCAGCTTGAATCCTCACCAGCCTGCAGAGCTGCCCAAACTCATTCCTGCTGCCATTCACAGGAAGCACAGCCACACTGAAGTTGGGGGTTGGTGAGCCCAATGGAGTAATCCACGGTCAGTGCTCGGAATGAGACCCCTCTCTCAAGGGAAGGGCATGACCAAATGGGCAACATATTGGAATCTGGCAGGAGGGGCCTGAACTGGGAGCGACAGTGACTTTACTTGGTTGCTCCCTCCCCAGAGCAGATTCATGGGATTTGCTTGGACTGGGCCTCACCCTTGGCCGGGACCCAATGAGCCATCCCAAATTGATTCTCTGCACCTAGTATGCACTGCCTGAGTGAAGGACCCTGAAGTTTGGCTGGCCCGGTGAGGAGGGGCAGGAATATGCAGCCACTGCTTATACCTCAGTGACAAGAGCAGGCAGGATAGGGCAGAGGTCCCTCCCCAGTGTGCTTCAGAGGAACCGTGGCCAACAGGGAAGGGGGCTGGGACCTCCACTGTAACCTGTGTGGAGCAAGCCAGGACCATGACAGGAGAGAGAGGCAGGAGGAGGCTGCCAGCCCAGAACCCTGAGAACACTGATCCAGGAGAGGGAAAAACAAGGGAGACTGAGGGCAGCAAACATACAACATCAGACATGGCTTCAATGGACATTAAGAGATATCTTCAAGACCTTGTAGATGAGCTCAAAACTGAAATATTAAATCAGATAAAGCAGGATATGAGTAGAGTAATAAAAGAAATGCTCTCAGGAAGCATCTCTTAGGAAGATACAGATGGAAGAAGAGAGGAACGCAAAAAAAGGAGAGAAACATTCAATAAAGAATATAAAGAAAATACAGAATACATGAAGCAGATTCAAAGAGACTACCAGGAAATTAAAAACTCCATTGAAAGCTGGCAAAACTGCTTGAAACAAACTAAGGGTAGACTATCAAAACTTGAAGACAAGTTTGCAATGTGTGATCATGAAAGGGAAGATCTCTTAAAAATAACAAGGAAACAGACAATAACAATACAAAGGCTAGAAGATGACAAGAGAATCTACAGTTTAAGAATAAGAAACATGAACAAAGAAGCAGGAATACATACAGGTGAATTACAAAGTCTGTTCATGGAAATAATTAAGGAAAACTTCCCAAGCATGGGAAAAGAAAATGACATTTGGTTGTGTGAGGCATACAGAACCCCAACCACCTACAAACAAAACAGAGCTACATCCAGACATATAATAATTAAGATACCAGAAATTCAATATAAAAACAGAATATTAAAAGCTGTCAGAGAAAAGAAACAGATTACCTATAGAGGTAAGCCCATCAGAATCATGGCTGACTTCTCAACACAGACCATCAGATCAAGAAAAGCTTGCAGTGAAGTGTTCCAAGCCCTGAAAGAAAATATCCTCCAGCCCAGATTGATGTATCCTGCAAAACTGTCACTAGAAATTAATGGAGAAACAAGATGCTTCCATGACAAAGAGGAACTGGGGGAGTTTGTTACCACCAATCCAACCCTACAGAGAATACTGAAGGACATTCTAGAGAGAGAAAAAAAATATCAGGATTTTAGAAACAGTGGCAGAAAGGCCTTAATGAGTGGGGCAAGCAGTAGAATGAAGGAGAAAACTAGACAAAACAAAGGCAGAAAAATAGCATAGCAGAAATGAGGCAGAGAAGGATGGCTAGAATGTCTAACATAGATGGCCTTGATACACCATATTGTTAATAGTGCACCAGGATTCAAAAACCATATTACTCACACTACTCTGCTTAGATGTATTATATTCTGCTCCAGTTAGTCTCCCTGTACTAGATTTGAGGGTAAAGACAGTTATCCTGAAAATAAGAGGATATAGTATGGTAATCATCCTTTATTTCCTATCAAGTTAATCTAAAGCTCTGTAAAACCTACACTGTTTTACCATGACTGATTGTAATCAAATCTGGTTTGTTAGATCACTGTTTTGTATTGATAGATTTTTTTCAAAGCTGTTATGATTGATAGTATCAAGTCTGAGAGTATAGGTAACTGCACTTAAGATGACAAGATTCACTAGAATATCCACTATGGTTTGATTATTACCTGCCTTTGAAGTTTTATACTGTCTACAATGTTTTATTTTTACTAATATTGTGATGTACTGCTATACTGAATTATACTGCTATATTCAATTATGCCTGATGATATAGACAATTCTATTGAAGACAATAGGAAACAACACAGTGATCATTGAAGATCACCTTGTACTGTGGTTTTATATGACTTTTTGGTTTCTTCTTTTTATAAGAATTTGTTTTGTTTTGTCTTGCTATGTTTTGTTTTTCCCTCTAATACAGAAAGGATAGAAATACATGTAGAGATTCATGCATGCATAGCTCTCAATGTTTGAATATCTACTTTTTATGCTTTAATTGTGTAACTTGAACAACTATTTCTAAGAGGACAATATGTAATTTATTAACCAGTGATTTCTTATTATCTTTTTTTTTTGAAATTCTGTGTTATCTCTACCTTTTACATGCTTTTGTTTCTCTTTAAATAAAAAAAATTAAAGTTAATAATTCACCAATAGAAATATTCTAAAGAATAAACATCAGTATTATACACCCACAAAAAAAATAATATAGAGATCTATCCAGAACTCTTCAAAATAGTGTTTGGTTAATTGCTTTAATCTTTCTAAAAGTGAGATACTGATTAGATGTTTTTCTTTAAGAGTTTTTTTAGCTGTTATAAATTTAAAGACCCAGGAATATAGTGGCACAGCACCTGCCTATGAAGCATGAGGTTATTTGTTCAATTCTCATTACCAATACAGAAAGAAAGAAAGAAAATCAGTTCACACACTAATAGCAATTTTAATTTCTGCTATGTAGAAGCTTTGTTTCTTCTTTCTTTCTTTCTTTCTTTCTTTCTTTCTTTCTTTCTTTCTTTCTTTCTTTCTCTTTCTTTCTTTCTTCTTTCTTTCTTTCTTTCTTTCTTTCTTTCTTTCTTTCCTTCCTTCCTTCCTTTCTTCCTTCCTTCCTTCCTTCCTTCCTTCCTTCCTTCCTTCTTTCTTTTTCTCTTTCTCTCTATCTTACTAAGAGTTATTCTAATTGAGTGATATGGTTCCTCACTGTAATTGATTTTGCCTTTCTCTGGTGACTGGTAGCATCAAACATTTATTCACTCATTTATTGGCCATTTTTTTTTCTTCATTTAAAAAGTATCTATTCAGGTCAGTTTCCCATTATTAATTGGATTGCATGTTTTGTTATTATATTTTGGGAGTACTTTCTATATCCTGCATGTAAACTCGTTGTGAGATGACTATTTTGCAAATATTTTCCTCCATATCATTGATTGCCTCTTCACTCAGCTGATTATTTTCTTTTCTGGACAGGTTTTTAAATTTATGTAATCCCATGTCAATTTTTGCTTTTGTTTCCTGTATTTTTGAAATCCCATCCATAAAACTATTGATGTGTTTCCCTATGGTATCTCCATATTTGAACTTTTATATTTCCATATAAATTTTAAAGTTCAACTGATGAAAAGAAACTGTTAGGATTTTGACTGAAATTATACTAGCTTTATTTAAAAACTATTTTGTCTTAATATTGAGGATTATAATCATCAAAGTGTTATTCTGCCATTTATTTTGGCATTCTTTAAAAATAAATCTCCATGTACCTAGAATTTCAATTTTTAATACTTTTTCATATTACTTAACATAGTTTTGTAGTTTTCAATGCATTTTTGTTCAAAAAAGCAGATAAGTATTTTTTGCTGTTAGTGGTATTATAAGTAGTATCTACTAATTTTTATAATTCTATAGCATGTTGGCACTGGATTTTTAAATTTTGGGGCAGAATTGTCAAACTTTTGATTAAAAAATGTGATTATTTCTTAGTTTCCTTAATAAAACATAAAGTTCTATGATGGATTTAGAAGATTTATTTCTGTATGATCTTGCCTATGTTGTCCCACTGTACTCACTGGCCTTTCTTGTTCTGCCCCAGAGATTCAGGGCTGTGTGTTCTTATGTGTAGATACCAAGCTTCTACACCTCTGGTATTTGCTCTTGTTTTCACTTTGAGATTTCTTTTGCTCATATGGCCCAGATTCTGACTTTCTTATTCTCCCACCTCACATGCTCTCCATTTATTGGATTGTGTTTCCGTTTACTGTCACTCCTACCATCAGCTCAAAGGGAGGAATACATTTTGTTTATCAGTGCCTTGGGTGCTGCAGTTGACTCTCAGTGCATACTACAGTGAGCAGACTCTGTGACCTGGTCATAGGTACGTCTCAAATAAGAATGAGGTCAAGAGATGAGGGGGAGAGAAGCAAAGGAAAGGGGATGAAAAAATAACAGGAATGAAAACTCAAAAGAGGATTTGGAGGAAGCCAGAAGGGTAGTGGGAAGGAGAATATGACTAAAAACAGAAACAAGCTGTGTTAAGTATGTGTACCAACTCTCAAAGAGGAAAATAAACTTCATGCGCTGTAAACATGTATGAATAAAATAGAAAAAGTTGAAACAAAAGAGGCATTAAGATGTGTTGTGTAAGCACACATCTCAACACAAACCCTCAAGTCAAGAAGAGCTCGGAGTGCAGTATTTCAAGTTCTGAAAGAAAACATCTAGCCCAGATCAATATACCCTGCAACACTGTATTTCAAAATGGAGATATAAGATGTTTGTATGACAAAGAACAACTGAAGAAACTCATGACCCCAAACAAACCCTAGAAAAGATAATGAAAGATATTCTAGACAGAAATAAATTTGACCACAATTCCAAGAACAGTAATTTAAAGAAGCCATCAAGTAGGTCAAGCAATTAAACAAAGGGGAAAAGAACAGAACCAAAAGCAGGTAAATAGCATGACAAAGATAAACCAATACATATTAGTTATAACCATTAATGTAAATGGCCTCAATTCACCAAACAAAAGAAACAGACTGGCAGAATGGATAAAGAAACAGTATCCAACAATATGCTGTATACAAAAAACACATTTACCTCAAAAAGTAATTCACAGATTGAAAGTCAAAGGGTGAAAAAAATTACAACATGAAGCAGGAGCCCAGAAAAAACCAGGAGTAGCTATTCTGTTTGCAGACATTGTGTATTTCAAGAATGATCAAAAGAGGTAAAGAAGTACACTGCACACTTGTTAGGGGAAAACTTCAAGAGGAAGAGATAACAATCATAAATATGTGTGAACCAAATGTGGGAGGACCCAACTATATAAAACAAATATTAACAGACATGGAAAATCAGATAAGCAACAACGCAGTTGTAATAGCATACATTAATATTCCATTATTATAAATAGATGGATAAAACAGACAGTAATCATCAAGGAAAAATCAGAACAGAATAAAACCTGTGAAAAAATAGACTTAGTAAATGTTTATAGAATGTTCCACTCAACAACATCAGAATACAAATTCTGAGCTGCACATGGGACAATCCATAAAATAGACCAAATATTAGCCCATAGAACATGCTTAAGAAAATATAAAGGAACTGAGATTATCCCATGCATACTACCTGAACACAATGCAATGAAATTCAAAATTAACAGCAAAAGAAACCACAAAATCTCCTTAAAACATGGAAATTAAATAACACTCTCCTGAGCAACCAATAGCTCATAGGTGAAATTAAAGATGAAATTAAACATTATCTACAATTAAATGAAAGTGCAGATATAACATTCTGGAACCTGTGAGACACAATGAAAGCATGCCTAAGAGGGAAATTCATAGCAGTGAATTCTCACATCAGAAAAATAGAAGGCACACAAATAAACAACCTAATGTTACACCTCAGGCTTCTAGAAGAAGTGCAAGTCAAGCCTAAAGCCCATAAAGGGAGGCAAATATAAAGATCATAGCAAAAATTAAAGAAATTGAGACTAATAAAATAATAAAAAAATTAATGAATTGAAGAGTTGGTTCTTTGAAAGAATAAATTTGATAAATCCTTAGCCAACTTTATCAAAAACAAAAAAAGGAAAGAAAAGACTCAAATTCATACAGTAAAATCACTACACACTATGTGGAAGTTCAGAAGATCATCAAAAATCTTAAATAGGATGGAAAACACAGATTATGTCCACAGATGAACAGATTCCTTGATACATCTGAATTACTAAAGTTAAATCAAGAAGATACAAAAAATATGAATAACCCAGTATCAGTTAATGAAACTGAGAATGTAATTAAAAACATATCAGCAAAGAAAAGTCTAGATTCTGATGGGTTCACTGCTGAATTTTGCATGAAATTTCCTCAAACTCTTTAATTAAATCGAAAGGGAAGCAATATTCCCTAACTCATTCCTTCAGGCAAGTATCACCCTGATAACAAAACCGTAGAAAGACCCAACCCCAAAAAGAGAACTACAGGACAGTAACCCTAATCAACATAGATGCAAAAACCCACAAACAGAAAGCAGCAATTCATCAAGAAGTTTATACACTCCTAAGTGGATTCATCTCAAGAATTCAGAGATGGTTCAACATATGCAAATCAGTAAGTATAATGTTCCATATTAACACAAAGACAAAACTTACATGATCATCTCTATAGATGTAGAAAATCATTTTGACAAAGTCCCAACACCCATTCACCATAAAAATCCTACAGGTAATCAGAATAGGTGGTCTTTATCTCAGTCTGATAAAAGTCATCTATGACAAACCAACAGCCAACATCAAACTAAATCGACAAAAACTGAAAGCTTTCACTCTAAAATCAGGTGCAAGACAAGAATGTCCACTATCACCATTCCTATTTTATATAGTGCTGGAAACATTAGCTTAGACAAATGAGAAATAAAAGTAGTAAGAAAAGGAAATAATTTAAATTATCATTATTGGCAGATGAAATGAAATTTTACCTAGAAGACCCAAAAAACCCCACCAAAACACTTTCAGATTTAATAATCCAACATCTAGATTTATTAACCAAATTCAGTTGTGTACCTGAATACAAAATCAGTACTTAAAAACAATAGTACTCCTGTATACAAACAACAAACTCACTCAGAGAAATTGGGAAACCATACCCTTCACAATGGTATCCAAAAAAATGAAATACATAAGAATCAATCTAAAAAAGAAAGTAAAAAATCTGCATATTGAAAATTATAGTACTCTGAAAAAGAAGATCCAAGAAAATATAAGAAAATGTAAAGGTATCTTTTACTTATGGATAGAAAGAGCAACATAGTTAAAACAACCATACTCCCAAAATTGTTATATAGATTTAATGCAATCCTGATGAAAATACCATTAGCATACCTCACTGAATTAGCAAAAGCTTTTCTAAAATTCATTTGGAAACAGAAGAGACCTAGAAATAGCAAAAGTAATTCAGGGCAAGGCCTCACAATACCTGACTTGAAATTGTACTATAAAGCTACTGTGATAAAATCTGTATGATTATGGCAAAAAATACCAACCTGAGGACCAGTGGAACAGATTAAGAGACACAGACACAACTACAAACAAACCCAGTCATCTTATCTTTGACAAAGGAGCCAAATATGTTCACTGGAAGAAATATAGCTTCTTTAATAAATGGTGCTGGAAAAACTGTCTTTTTCCATGCCAGACTGAAATGAGACCCATGTCTATCATCATGCGCTGGAGTCTAAATGAATCAAAGATCTAAATATTAAAACAGAAATACTAAATCTACTGGAAGAAGAAGTAGGTAGAAATCTTGAAAACATAGTTTTAGACAGAGGGTTCATAGGAAAAAAAAACCATAATGCATGGGAAATGTTCAAAGAATCAACAACTAGACTCTCTTCTTATTAAAAAGATTCTGTTCATCAAAAGATATCAGCAACACAGTAAAAAGAAAATACATAAAATGTGAAAAAAATTTTAGCCAATTTTCCTTCAGACAAAGAACTGATATCTACAACATAGAAAAAATTGAAAAATCAGATCCCCAATATTCAAAGACCCAATCCAAAAATGGGAATCTGAGATGAATGCATACTTCTTAGGTGAAGAAATACAAATGACAAATAATATATGAAAAAGTGTTCAACATCATTGGTCATTTGAAAAATACAAATTGAAACAACACTGAGATTTCATCTCATTTCAGAAAGAATGGCTATTATCCAGAAATCAACCAATAACAAGCGCTGGTGGGGCTATGGGAAGAAAAGGAACCCTTCTCCACTGTTGTAGATTGTTGAGATTGTAGACTGGTGCAGCCACTGTGGATACCGATGTGGAGATTTCTCAGAAAACTAGCACTGGAAGTAAGACTTGACCCAGTTATTCATCTTCTTGGTATCTTCCAGAAAGAATTAAAAGCATCATACCATAGCTACATATGCACACCCATGTTTATAGTGGCATAGACGTAAGAGCTAAATCTTGGAAACAGCCCAAACGCCCCTAAACTGATGATTGGATAAAGTCCATGTGGGTCTTTTATACAATGTAGTACTACTTTCCATACAGAAGGATAAGCTTGGGACATTCCTAGCTAAATGGATGCAACTCAAGGCTATACTCATAAGTGAAAAAACAAACCAGACTTGCATGTGTAAACATCGAATTGCCTCCTGGTGTGCGAAACTGAATGGATAAATAAGGTATAATAGAGATTGTAAAATGGGAAGAAATTGTTCAAAAGGAAACTGTACCAGGATAAGGGAAAGATGAGAGGAAGGAAGGGAACAGGAAAATAATGCACATTATTTATACTACTAGTGTCATTTAAGTCACTGAAAAGGAAAATTGTGTTAATATCAATTGGAGAACTTTTTATATCTGTATCTTATATTCTGAATAACTACTTTAATAGATAACAACATGCAATATATTAACTATTGTTATTCTCCTATTATTTTGTTATAATTTTTTTTATTTTTCCCATAAAATAATGTGTTGTGTATATGTATCAACTCCAAGGAATGTAAAGAACAATGTAAACACTATATATTGCAAACATGTACTATAGTAATAATAAAATAAAATGGTGAAAAAAGAATTATTGCAGTGACAGGGCAGAAATCAGATTGCAAGGGGCTGCAGAATGGTGAAGAGATAGAACAAGCAATGGCTAGTGAATATTTCACTTTGGGAGGTTTGTTTGATGGGAGTGTCTGGATAAAAGCCACTTGCCAGTTGATAGCTAAGAAAAAAATTGTTGCTTATTATTTAAACTATAGAAAAAACATAGGTATACTTACTTAGATCCACAAGTTTTCTTAATGACATGTAATTGAATTCTAATTTTTCAAATCAAAGGGAAATATCTACATAAGCTATAACAATGACTTCCATAACATTAATATCAAGTTATTGCTATTCTTTTTCCTCTTGGGACTGCCTATTCTAGTTGAGGTAGAGAAGATAAATGTTTCTCCTTTTATACATTCCCAAGTTTAAATTCCCAAGTGTTAACTGGTTGTCATCAGCAGAGGCCAGAATGGCCACGAGAGCCGAGCGATTATTTGCCAAGATGTTTAGAAACAAAATAAAGTCTAGAGTTTGCGGTAAGAACCCAGAGCCTTGTCCCAGTGTTGGACCAGGACCATCTCCATCTTGATTCTTAATGGCCTGAGACTTATTCCAATACATGAGTAGGTGAAGAAAAGTTTTCTCCATAAGGCTATTAACAAATGTAAGTTAGGTAACACGCAGAGGGTCTGGTGTCTAATAGAAGTTCATTAATTGCTCATACCTGTAATATTTTGGAAGTGAGCAGGTTTATTATTCAGATTTTGACAAATTATATATTTACTTATTAAACTTATTTAAATGATGAGTTTCATTAAAATGTTTACTATGACTAACTTGGAGATCTGAAACAACATAAAATTGAAACCAATGTTTCCATAAAAGAAGCTTCTTAATTCAGCAGAAACAGCTGATTACTATTTTAAGCAACTTGTGGTTAATATCTCTTAACATGTATCATTTTCTTTATTGTCTGTTAAGAAACATTAACATATAAGCAGAAAGAGGTACCAAAAGTTTAAAATAAGCTTTAAAATTAAAAAAAAAACTTAAAATATAGAAAACCCGATTCTTCATGGAACTTGCACATCACTTAAAATAGCACAGCACACCTGGAGCACCTGTGGGGTGGCACGGCCCGCACCTCAGAGGCCCCTGCATCCCAGCGCATGTCAGGTCAGCTCTGTGACAGCACACTGCTGGGCCCCAGGCTTTCTGATTCTGTGGGTCTCGTGTGGGAAGCACAAATTCTGATCTTGGATAAACTACCAAGCCTTGAAACAAACTGACGCTGGTTTTAGGACCACACTTTGAGAACCAGCATCTCAGCCTACTGCCAAGGTCTCAAGGCTGGAAGCAGAACAGACACGGTCAGCGGTTTCATTTGGCTCAAGCACATGTTTTGTAATTTTCCCAAGGGCATGCGAAATCATAGTTCTGAGAGGTGGTACATTGGGGTCTGTATTTCTGTTTAAACTGCCTAGATATTACTGACGGTCAGACAAGTTTAAGGACTATAGAAGGCAGACTCTCAAATTCAGCTGCACACTGAAATAAACTGGGAATATTTTTGAGCCCCAGATACCAGAGTCTTTTACCGAGAGTTTCTGACTGAATTGTCTAGTGTGGGTCCCAGGGTCAGGGTCTTTTAGTGTACCTACTTGATTTTTAAGTTTGAGAAGTATAATTCTCAGTTTTTATTTTGTTTCTAATATCAGACTGCATTCTCTTCTGTCTCTTTCTAATGATCTACACATACTTAGTAAAAACCACAATGACAAGACGTTATGCGAGGTGCAATACGGAAGATGAAAGTCGTAATTTGTATTTTTCCTTAGAGTAAGCTATAATTTGACTGAGGAAGTTGAATGATAGCAACATAAAAATTTAACTAAAAGTACAAGACATCTGTGATTCCTTCTGTTTGGGAAGATTACAGAAGACCCTTTAATGCAAGTGAATTTAGTGGCTCAGTTCTGGATAAGTGAATCTTTGAGGGTGCTTAGTTCCTGGACTTCAGGAAATAGTATTTACAGTAAGAGATACATATCATAAGAGAAAAATAATTGAGTGTAATTATATTAATTATAACAGTAACTATAACAGTTTTAATTATAACAGTAATTTTGATAAAGCATTCCATTTCTTGCAATGACATGATTAATTGAAAGGCATTTTTGAAAATAGTTTTCAAAAATATATTTTATAAAATATTATCTTCTTATGTATGGAGATACAGAGAGGCACAATGATTATATTTTCCTTAAACACTGAATGGTAAAGCTTGTATTTCGTTCCTCTTTAAAAAGCTTTATATTTCAAGTCAGATTTAAGCATTTTCAGAATATTTATTTGTATTTTCTTCTACTAAAATGGTCTACATGAATCCCCTTGATCCTGTGTAATTTGGAGTTAAATTATCTCACTTGATTAGAAGTCTGTGCTAATGATACTAATCTAATTAGTTTGCTCTCTATATGAAATAGGTAGCCTTGCTTTGTTTTTTCTCCCAACTACACCCCAGTGGCTATTTTGAAGTTGCATGACATTTTTTACACAAGGATATTATAACAAGGAAACACAGATATATTAGTTAAATCTGTAACCTTTACTTAAAGTAATAAATATACTTGTGCTTTATTGACACTGAATCAGTTATATAACCTTCACATGTTGATTTTGTGTAGCTTACTGACAACTTTGCCTGTCTCTTTCTGAGTCATCTTTGCATGGCCATCTTGTCGAGTGAGGCTTATCTGGGTGATTTGCTGGCTACTTGAAAATACTTCCTTGTTTTATTGCAAGCATTAGCTCAAAACTACTGAGAAAGGTCTGTGTCTTGAGGAATGTCATGGCCTATTTAGAAGACCCAAGTCCTCCTGAGTTTTATAACATTTTGGCGGTATTAAAACTTGGAAAAGTGCACCATCGTTCTATGAATTGCTTACTTTGTGCATTGTTAGACTATAACGCACTCCCAAAGGATTCTCCCTTCATTCCCTCTCCTTGTCGCCTGGTTCCCACCCTCCCTGTATCTCTGCTTTTCCTCATTTTTTATCTACTCAGAGGTACCTTAGGTATACATACTTCCAAGAAAATCTGAATAAATGTCATTTCTCCTTTTAACATACAACAGATGGCATGTTAATGTTTCATGAATTGCTTTTCTTCATTTAATAATATATTTCCAGTTTCTTCCATATAAATATACAAAGAGCATACTCACTTTTGTTTACTTCTAAATTATATTCTATTTTCTGGGTATAAGTTATACAATCAGTGCTCAACTGATAAGCATTTAGGATGCTTTCACTATGTTATTAGAAGATATATTTCAAAATGTATTTGTATGTTATTTGGATGATATCAAATGTATCTGTCAGATAAATTCCTGATAGTTAGGTCAAGGATGATGAACTTTGAATGTTGATGGTTACTGTATTTCACATAGTGTCATCAATTTGCATTTATAGCACTCAAGTAAAAGAATATCTGTTTGCCTTCTATCCTCTAAGCAAAGTAGTATGTTATCAGATTCATAGTATTTGTCAGATTGATAGATAAAATTATCATCTCAGTATAGTTAGAGATCTCATATATTTAATTATGAGTAAACTTGAACATCTTTTCCCATTGTTAAACCACTTCCATTTTCCTATTGGATAAATGATTTTTCTTATCATACTGAAAGGATTAAATTATATATTAATGAAATTTACTTTTTAAACATTAATTACAAATTTTTTCAAGTTTTTGATTTGTTTGTAGTGTGTGTATGTTTTCCATAAATTATTCTTTGATTTTTGAATGTGATCATCTTTATCGTATATTCCTTTATGTTCAAGCCATGTGTTTTCTTCATTGGGTGCACACCATGGCCCATGAAATCATCTTGCCTTAACCGCAAGTTATATCACATTAACTGCTTATAGTTGGGAATTAAATACTTAAAAGTTTGTACCACTGAAGTTCTCAAATATTATGACCCTGGGGCTTACATAAGATTTTTCTCTAATGCTATTTGAACCCTAAAAATCATTTAAAAAAAAAGAAAAGGCAAAGTTTAACCTAATTCAGATACTATTTAAATAAACTTGAATTCAAAGAGAATAAAATAAGTAACATCTTAAAATACATTTGTCAGTCATAGCATAGCAAATGTCAACTATTTTCTTCTTTCAGATATATAGTAAACTATATTCAGCTAGCCAATTTATTTTTGGTGGTAATATAAGAAGATAAACTATTCACAGAATGAAATTTCAAAAATCTCCATCCAATAGATGCTACTGAAGTTTACAAATTTGCAGAAAAAATAAAATTTGATTTTGTTGTTTCTTATTTCAAATATTTCATTAAAAGATTAGCATATAGAATGTCAACCTGCTCTACCCCCCCCCAAAAAAAGGAGACTTGGCTAACATGTCACTTTGACACAACTACATAAAGATAACTGTTTTGAAACTTCCCCTCTTTATACAGGTAAAATTATTTCATGAAGCAATTTTCCCTGGTTCACAGCAGAATGGAAGAAAGATTTGTTTTAGAAGTAGACTCATCATCTTGTGTCTAAAGACAAGGAAAAACAGGACTGATAGATTTTCAGTCTAAGATAAAAGAATTATCTTCACTCTTGAAGGAAGAGTTTTGCCAACAGCAACTGATACAGTAATTTTATTATCTGAATTAGAGTACTTTATTGTTTGACTTTGTTTTTCACTGCTAACATTTATAAAGTTGTGAGTTTTGTTCTACTTGACTCTTGTAGATACAGGTAAAGAAGAAAAATGATCCAAATTTACACTACGTTAACAGTTGTGTGTTTCTGGCTGGTAGTGGTGGTGCATACGTGTAATACCAGCACTCAGGTAGGCTTGTTTTGAATGTAGTTTGAGCCAGTTAGCAATGCTGTGTCTCAAAATGAAAAACAGAAAAGAGCTGAGGAGGTAACTCAGTGTAAAGATCTTGGGTCCTGGGTTCAATCCCCTATACCACTCCCCAACAAAAATAAATAAAAATAAAAGCCTTGTGTATGTCTACCTTCATGCTTGAATGGAAAACTATACATTTACACATGTATGTAAGTATGTATCTATCTATAGATACACGGCAATGCTAGGGTGGAACCTAAGATCTTATGCAACCCAGGTCAGCATTCCATCACTGAACTACATTCCCAGTCTATGAATAGACATTTTAAAACAGTGAAATGCATACTAAACTAAGCATGAATTCCAGAAAAATTTATTAAGTATGTGTATGTTTGGCTATTTCTCAAAAATTTGACCAGGTGAGGCTTCTCTCTAACTTAGCTCTTTTTCTAAAGGTCACCTGTATTCAGTGCTCTATGCAGAGCTGGAGGCTGACCTGTGGAGTGCAGTGGAGGTAGAGGGGGTAAACTCATTCAGTGACTTGCTGCCTGATCTTGGAGAAGTCAGGCCATTGACTACAACTCCGGGCCACTTGAAGAATCAAAACAAAAGGCACTTTCAAATATGTACTCTTTCATAGATGACTTTACAGCACCAGGCCATAATGTTAAGATTCACTAACACATTTCTGACTGTGTGACACATACTGCTGACACCATGCACTTATGTGTGTCAATTTTGTGTGAGAGTATGTGTATTCTCTTTGTGGAGATCAATTTATTTAAATTAGTTATTTTCCCATAAATTTATACTTAGGTTTCTGTAAATGGAAAAAAAACCCTTTAATTTATATTCCTTTCAACAAAATCTCAGTACCAAGATGAAAAGAACTTCCTTTTGTTAAAAATGATTCCATTTAAACATCATTCATTAACTTCATGTAATTGATAGAGCTTAAGACTGCTACTCTGGCCACAGGGTGGTTTTTTTTTTTTTTTTTTTTTTTTTTACCATGGAAGGGGAAAAGTGAATGAATATTCACATTTACCTTTTAGCTTCAGGCTAAAATGTATTATGCACCATATTTTGGTTTTTAAAAATAATCACCTTGTCAGAGTTCAATTGCAAAGTGAAGTCAACTCTGTCAATAGAGACAATTTGAGGGCAAAAAGCACACTCTTCACCCCCTTGAGTATCATTTCATTTGAATGCTCCTGATTTCTCACCTGCTACTTTTTTTTGGAACCCTCCATGGGACAATATAATGAAGTCTAAAATACCATGCACTGAGAACTCATCTCTGCTGACAGCACATAAATGACAAGTACAATGTTCTCATACACTGTTCCTATTTGAACACTACACTTTATGTACATAAAATGCATGTCCAGAACTTTCCTGTTAAAATCTACAAGCAGAGAAAAAACCTGGATCTCCATATGTCTAACAATGTATTGCATGAATATATTAACACCATCATAACACCAACTGCTTTCAATGTTTTGCTGTAAGTGGAGACACAGGATATACACCATCTAAGTATATTTTTCAACATATCTTAGAAGAAATAAAAAGCATTTATTAAAAATATTGAGGTTAAAAAAGTTGCAAATCTTATCTATAATAGAAAATCTTGGCAACCGAAAGCACCTGCCTTGACTGGGGGGGAGAGATGGTATTGGACAGAAGATTTGTTGTATATTATTCTAAAACTACCCTCAAAGAGTGATTAAACAAGTTATATAAATTATGGTTGATATTTCAAATGTTAGGTGAACTTTAATTTCCCTCTGTCTGAAATTGATTGATATTATTCTGTAGATACCATTAATTCCAATTTTTCCTTAATATTTTTGTTCTGGTCCTGATGCCTAATGAATATCACTTAAATTTTCAGAGTTCAAGATAGGGCTGACCCCAGTATTAAGTGTCCCTATCTGCTACCATTCTATAAGGAGATTTTAGTCCATGATTGGAAAGCTGCGGTGAAAATACATCTGGGTGGAAAGATATGGCAGAGAAAATCTTCTCAGTTTATGGGATTCAGAAGCAGAGAGAAGGAGAAGAAGCAAAGGGTGAACCAGGAACCAGATATGGTCCCTAAGATCAAAGCCCCATGTCTTCGTTCCTCCAGCTAAGCTCCGCCTCCTAATACCCCACTCCTAGTAGAATTAGTGCCCCCAAATCCAGTTATCTCTCCAGGAGTTTCTTAATCAATTAAGAATATTTTTGTCAATTTCTTATTAAAATTTTAACTACCTTTTGTGGTTCAGTGATTCGTTATAGTGAGATGCAAACACTTGGGCTGTGTATAAAGAAAACCTGATTTTTCAGTATTCTCAGGGTTTTAAATAAAAACAAATATTGTCAAAATTTTGATCATTATTATTAAATCAAAGTAACAATGCTTTCATAAAAAGCATAATCTCATAATAGACCCTAATAATATGAATAAATTTAATTTCAAGAAAAACTCAGGACATCGTCCTCATTTTTTCTCAATTTGACAAGTGCCAGTAAAATGTAACACGGACTGGCCCTGATCTAAGGATTGCATTTGGGAGCTGTTGGCCTTAATTATATTTCTTCTTCTTCTCTCTGCATCTTTAATCCCAGACTACAACACAAAGACCAAGAACAAACAATAGTGGTAGTTTTGAGTCAAAAATAAAGAAGCTATTTAAAGTTATTTTAGCAACTTTATTCTTTCAATAATGTCTAAGCAAAACATTAACACTAGGAAATGGAAGAGAATCATAAGGACAAAAAGAAAAGTGAGATTTAACTTGCACTCTAAAAACCTTCGAAAATGTAGCTGCATGTTTCTTCTCTTTGCATTATACTCTGTTTAGTTGTTGGTAAATTGGTTATTAAAGTATACTTTTCTGATTTCTGATTTTGTCTTCATTCTTTTCAGGAGCAGACTGATTTCAAGTATCATAAACTTAAATTAGAGAGGAAAATTTATATAGGAGAATTAGCATATCCTCGATAAACATTTTTAATTCCCAAGAGTTAAAGAATGTGGGCTGTATCTATCAAATGTCCTGAAGACCATCTCATCTTAAGGAAGAAGTGCAAAGCTACACAGAGAATTAAAGTCTTCTTCCACCTGGGAAGCAGCCACCATATTTATCCCCAACAGTAACAAATGTGTATTTAATTTATTATTTCAATATAGAGAAGTGCATCCACAGCTCAGACCTCAGTGTAAAATAATATATATTTCATTTCAGTAGAGAAAGACTAAACTGAATCAATATTTGAAGGACCTGGAGCTGTATGGAGGTCAACAGACCCTGGATCATTCGGACTGACCTCCATATGCGCATGTGCATGTGAACGTGTGAGTACGGGTGCTTCACTCATTACCCCGCATATTTAGAAATGACACAGCTGGGAGTGTTATGAGTGCCTAAGTGTGGCTATGAAATCCAATGCATAATCAATCCTTACTCCTCTCCTCTCTCTTCCACAGCTAGCCTGCTCTCTGCCTAAAGCACACCCACTAATTCATTTCTGGATTGCAGACTAATATAGTTTATTGGAAAAACGTAAATAGTTTTGTTTCTTTAAAACTTTCCTTTAGGAGAACTCCTGCCATTTAACTTCCCAGAAAATTCCAGAAATCCCTCCCATTTAACTATCCGAAACCCTCGATTTATACTATACATTGGCCCTAATACCATTTTTATGTACAAAGTAATATATAATTTCTCCTAGGTTTATCATAAAAGTAATGCAATGATTCTAACAGAGAAAGACAATCAGTAACAAGATCATCCCAAGATAATCACCGGCTTGAGCCTCTCTGACAAATTCAGCATAGCTTGTAGGGCAAAGTCAGTCTTCTTTAAAAGCAAGTGTTCTGAGATCTATCTTGATTTTTTTTTTCTATTGAAAAGTGTCTTCTATATTTTAAAGAGAATTAAAAAAACAATAAAAATACAGAATTTCAAAATAAGATGATAGGAAATTAACAATGGTTACAGTATTGCATACTGTTGTCTTCAAAATAGTTACTCAGTTTACCGAATATAGGTATACAAATTTGATCAAACAATATAAGAGCTAATGGTTCCTTTCAGTCAACTCATAGAATAAGTAGTAAAATTATCTTAGCTATCTTGTGTATTTATATACATTTTTCCCCTTCCTTCTTTTCTCCTTTACCCCATCCCGGATGTTCTTTCCTTTTGAGCAGTTTCTTTCCCTTTTATAATATCTATTGTACCTCTTACATCTTATTTACTCTTTTGATTTCTTATTCTATGGAGACAATACAATGTTTACACATGCAAGTCTGATTTATTTCACTTATGAGTATGGTCTCTGGTTGCATCCAACTACCTATGAGAGCCTCGAGTTCATCTTTCTTTATGGCTGTGTAGTACTCCATCATATAAAAATACTGATGGACATTTGGGTTGTTTTCAAGATTTAACTATTAAAAATTGTGCTGCTATAAACCTGAGTTCACATATGTCACTGTGGTGTGATGTTTTCAATTCTTCTGGAAAAATATCCCTAAGGGAGATAGCTGGGTGGATGGCATCTCTAATCCTAGTGTTTTGAGGAATCTTCACACTGATAACTTCAAGATCAGCCTTAGTGCGTGGAGACTTTTTTTTGGTCTTTATTTTTGTTGTTCTCCCTCCTCCGATCTTCTCAGAACCTATCATAATATTGGTAGGTTTTATTTTGTGCTATGCTTTTTTTTCTCTCTTAGACTTTAAATCAGAGCTGCACTAGAGCATTTAGAAAAATGCAGTAGTGACATAACTCACTGGAACTCAGGAGTGAGATTAAAATGGCTGCATAGATGGTAGTGACAACTCTGAGGTAGCACCAGAATTCTTCCATAGTTTGGCATGAAGTCCAAGAGTTGTTCACAATACAATACCAAGCAGTAGACTTGAAGGGTGATTCTACTCACTATTATCTTTACCTTATAATTTAATATCTGCTAAAGTGTGACCAAGATGTATGAAATCCTAACCAGAATGCCTTGTCTCTTACTAACCGAAAGCTCCTCTCATAGGCCTGCTAAGGATATAACTGTATGGGAAATCAATTTAAAGACATTTATTTGGAAGAAGAAGGATATGTTCTGGTAATAAATATCTTTAAATGTCTTTTTAAGTTCATTATTTCTCTTTGGGATAATTTTGGTATTCTGGATAGTTTCCTCTTCAGTGTAGAATATAAAATGCACAATTTCTTATAGCAAATGTTAATTTATGTTAAGTAAAAAGTTCAGGAAAGATTTGAAATTTTTTGTGTTTTTGTTTATTTTTAGTGTTACTTAATCGCTTGTCTGCCCTTTGAATTCTGGACTTGAACTCAACCAAGAAGTCTTAGGGCAAAACAAAAAATAAAAGTGAGGCCTGCTAAGACAGAGGAGAAATACAGAGACTGATGAAAAAATGTGAGAGAGTCACTCATCAAAAAAGCAGTTGAAGAATGGGTAAGACAATTTCTAGAATAGGTGCTAGAAAGCTACCCCTAGGGATTAATGAAAATACTGGAATGTTCTAAAAGTATTTTGTCCTCATAAGGAAAATAAGACTGTCTGGCAAGCATCACTGCTGATAACAATTAAAACTCCAAAGGTACTTCCCTTGCTTCCAGGTCATAATTTCATTCCCTGGGATATAAAATATAACTATTTTCTCTGATTTTAACTATTTATATTAATTAAATTAATACTTTTTCTGTTTCAAAGCTAATCTCCTCATATGTAGGAATATTTCTTTTACCTATAAAATTTAATATTAGTTATTAATTTCCTTGGAATTTTGAATACATTTAAGAAGTCCAAAAAGTGGTGTGAACCCCACTTCAGATGAATTTCCAAAAATTCATGATCTTTTAAAATACTTGAAATTTGTCCATGAATACTTAAGATCACTAAAGTCGGAACAAGGTAGGATTGTGAGTTCAGTGACAGGTTACAGTGAGGAGGTTTTGTGGATGCCTTGAAAGTGAAAAATAGTTGACAAGGCACAAAATTCTGGCTGTAGTCTTCATAGATGACATAGCTTATGAGCTTGTAATAAATGTTCAGCATTTTTAAATTTGAATTTTTAAGTGAAATTTTACCATTGCTATCCTTTACGCATTTAGCTAAGAAGTAAGAATAATTGTCAGTCAATATTCTAAATGGAACCCAGGTTAATTTCTATTAGTGACAGGATGTGTAATATTATAGATAACACAATAAAAGATGACAATAGATTTCTGGAGGAGATATATGTTTTCTAAATATTTGTTTTTACAATAAATAATATGTCTGAATTAACACAACTTATGTCTTCATTGTTCAGATGCTAAGGAAAATGAATGCTTTAAGAAATCAAAAATAACTAGTGGTGTTATTTTCTTGATCAGTTTGGCTACACTAGCAAAGCACCATAAAATGAGTGAGAAAAAAAACGATTATTTTTCACTGTTCTGGTTATTGGGAAGTCCAGAGCAGAGGCACAGACATATCTGGTGAAAGTCCACTCTGTGGTCGATGGAACAAAGCCTCTTCTTTCTACTTGCGGCATGTCGGAAGGGAGACAAGGCAGCTCTCTGCAGCCTTTTTATGAAGACAACCCAGGTAAGAAGCCTTTCCACTATAAATCAGTCCGCTTTGAAAGGCTTCCCTGCTTGAACTCTCATCTAGAAGCAGTCATGGTTTCAGCATAGGAACTTTAGAGAAACATAAACATTTAGACAACAGTGGGCATATCCTACACAGCTGCCATATTTCACTTTAAGCATTAGAATTAATCATTAGATTAACTAGCAAATGTCTTACATATGACTGACAAATAATGAGTTTCTTCGAGTAATCTTGATGAAAGTAAAGCTGAAAGTCAAAATATCAAGGGCTGAAGATCAGGAAGTAAAGGTAGTGCAGGAAGATGTCTCTCAAGCAGTTTGGAGGCTGCGTGGAAGGTAGAGCGCGGAAGAAAACATTCACTCAAAAAGTTTGCTAATGAATACCTGCAATTCTAACTGTTCAGGAGCCTGAGTTGGGAGAATTTCAAGTTTTAGGCCAGGCTGGCCACTTAGGAAGATTCTACCCCAAAATAAATTTAAAAATAAAAGAAGCAAAGAAACAAAATTAAAAGAACAATGTTGTTTTCAGGAACACAAAGCAAAATGCTAGTACTTGTGTATTGTCAAACCAATCAAAAAGCCTTGAAATTTATTAAACTCTGTTTTATTTTTTATGAAATCCCTGTAAATACTATCTGGTACTTCTTTTCATGTGAAATGTTCAGGATGGCTATAACAGTCAGATGAATAAAAAAGAAGAGGGAAACCCAAGCATATATTTTTGAGGAATAGTCAAGTTGATTTTTAAATTATCTAAGTGAGCATATCAAATGAAATTAAGTTGTATAGGTAAGCAAATACATATTTATTATTTGTCTACTAACTCAGGATAACTTGAAAGCATTATCTATTGAATATTGGCCTTTGAAAAGGTATGAGTCAAAAACCCCTGTTTAAGAAAATAAATTCTAATGGAAAGAAATCTGTTCTCCTGAAGCACAGTGATTAGCACCATTGTTGATTATGCTAATCTGTCAGTGCGTGTCTACAGTTCTATTAGTTGAGCATGCATAGATAATTGTGTACTGTATTTACCCAGCACAAAGTTTCTGATTGCTAGGGTTTTTAATTTTTATTAGTGAAACAGACTGAATCCTGTACCTCAAATTCATCTAATGTTGTAAATGTATAAATTACTGAACTGAAAAGTTCATCAAAATCAAGATATTATTTGCATCTTATAGAAATTTTGTTACTTAGATAATCTTTTTGGTACACCATACACTGGCACTACTACAAAGAACTATCTGAGATAATTAGGCAAAAATTGTTTATAATCATTTTAGTTAAAGGAAGGAAAGTGATTTAACTTATTTTGAAAATATTTTAACTAAAATATATCTAACTATATAAACCCTTTTTTCTTGTACTTCATTACAAAATTTAACACATTATCACAATAGCATTTGTTACCAATTTTCATATGTTGCATTTTTTGCAAGAAATATGAGATAAAACTATTATACACAAATTCTCAGTTTTTACCAACCCCATTTATGTTATTCTGTCACAATTTATATCTTTATATGTTGTGGTTCATTAATCAAATATCATAACTCTAAGTATTTTTAATCATTTTTTGTAACTTTTTATACTGTTCTTAAAAAGTAATTGACATACTATTTCAATATTAGAGTATTTTTAAATTGGTGGTATATTTACTTCTGTCAGTATGTTTTATGTTTTTATATATTTTCTGTTAGTGATTAGTGTTCTTGGACTTTAGCTTTAAAAATTCTTCTTAGTATTTTTTTTATAAGTAAATGTAGTAATGATGCATCTCTACAACTACTGTTTGTCTGAAAAAGGTTTCCTCTCTTTCATCTCAAGCATAGCTTTGTTAAATAAATTTTTCTAGATTGGGAGGTTGTCTTTACTCCAGCAGGTTGAATACATCACCCAGCTTTCCTGCCTTAAAACTTCCTCTGTGACATCTGTTGGTAGCCTTGTAGATATTCCCTGGTATGGGACAAAGCATTTTTCTAATTCCACATTTATTTATATATTTTGGTACCAGGAATCAAACTCAGGACCTTGCACTTGCCAGGCAGGCTCTTGTGCTGCTGAAGCCAGATACCAGCTCTTCTTCTACTGTGAAAGATCTTTTTTGCTTTAACTTTTGAGAATTTTGACTATAATGAAAACCCTTACAAATTCATTTGAAAAGTTAAATTTCATGGGCCTACATATCCATCCATCTCTCCCCCCAGATTTAAGGTGTTTTAGCTATATTATCTTTAGGTAAGCTTCCTGACCCCTCTCCTTTTTGTTAAACACGCATATATCTTTATTGGTTCAGTTGATGGTGTCCTATAAATTCTTTGGATTTTTTCACACCTTTTCTTTTTTTATGTCTTTTATTTTCCTCTACTGGATAATTTTAAAAACCTGTCTTCAGAGTTACGGTGTTTTTTTCTGCTTAATTAAAAGTGTTCTTCATGTACTGTGTTGCATTATAAAAATTTCATTGTATTGATCCCAAAATTCTATTTGATTTTCTGTGATTTTAGTTTCTATTGAGCTTCTCATTTAGCTGATATTTTGTTTCACTGATTTCATTTTGCAATCTATGCTTCTTTTTTTATCTTGATGGACTTCCTTAAAATAAACATTTCAAATTAGGATCAAATGTCACATATATCTTCATTTCTATGAGATTAGTTACAGAAAAATTATTATGTTCCTATGTAAGTATTGCTTTCTTATTTTGTGTTTCTATCACTTTTCATTTATAGCTGAGCAGCTGAGTGTTCCCTTACTTCTTTTGTTTTTCATTGGATTCATTGGGCTAGGGTTTCAGTTGTGGGTGGCTGTAAAGATAATAGTAATATCCGGTGTCTCATTGCTGGTTCCAAGTAGGGAAGAACCAGGTCTCCCTCAGTAGGTCCTATAGCCAAGGTGAGCATCAGGAAACTGTGGGTGAGCTTGGCACCTAAAGCAGTGGGAAATTGTTGTTGGTAGTTTGGGCTATTGGGATTCTTGGTGAAGAAGACTGATAGTCTTCTAATTTTCCTTTTATCCTGTGGGAGAATTCTACCCAGAGAGTCATTCTTAATGTTAAGCTTCATGTGCACAACCTGCAACTTGTGATCTAAGTGTCTGGGACATTCAATAATAAACGGAACCCAAGCGGAGAGAACACAGTAATGACACAAATTGAAAGCTAACAGGGCGCACTAGAGTCCTGATTCCGGGGGACGGCACAGTGTCAGTGGCACGACTAGGAATCAGGGCTTAGCATGTGGAACGTCCAAGTGGCAGCGCAGATGCAGCTATGATTTAGATCGTAGGTGGCAGGATGGGGAGCAGCAGCAGAGCAGCTTTGCTAGTATTGGATCTTTATGTTGTTATTTTTTTAATGACTTTTGTGTGCTTAGAATATTCATGTTTAAATTTACTTTATTTTTACTGATATGTATTTCATAGATGCACAACCAGGTTAAAAATGTCTGTTTCTATAAGCACTTATCACTTCTTTATGGTGAAGTCAATCATTTTCAAAGTGTTCTTTAAAACATTTTTAATATTTTCAGTTTTAAAACAGTGGTCTTAAAAATGTCTAAATGTTATCATGTCATTTATGATTTTGACTATTTCATTTTGATTTCAACCCACATCAACTTTCCTACCATCTTTAAAATATATTAAAGTAAAAATATTCAATATTTTACAAAGAAAGACTAAAAAAATCTTAATCAAATAGAGCCTGATATACATAGATTTATACAGATACACTGAGGTATTAGCATTCACTTATGCATTTATACCTATTTAGTTGTATATACGTGTGTAACAAACTATATGGTGTATAAAATACAAGTATGTGTGTTTTGTTGTATGGCAGCAATCAAATGCATATATCTTACAAGAGAAAGTGTAGTAAAACTATTTGCTGAGAGGTTACCAGTATGTTGAACAAATTTTTTTCCTTCTTCTGAAAACATTAAACATCTTTAAATCCATTTTGAAATACCACATAGCTTATACACATGAACAATATATATTATTATTTTTCCTGAAAAGGAAACAGATGAAACTCTGCATAATCTGTTGCTAAACTCATAATGGATTCAGTTGGAGGAGATGTGAAGATTGGCAAGTCTGAATTTCATTGAAAAGAAGTAACTCTTCTAACCCCCTGTGGTTGTATTATACTACCGAATGTTAAAAACAAGCTTGATCAAAATAGTTTTAATGAATGTGCATACAACACTATTGTTCAACATTTTAAATCGATTTCAATAGAATCTGTTAACTCACAAATATACACACTAGACAATCATCAGTGGGATTTCAACAGAAACGAAACTTCGCATGTGTTTTAAAGCATTGGAAGATTTATCTGCTCTGCCTGACATAGGGTGATAGGTTTCTATCTCTTAGTGTAATTAACATCTTTAATCTTTTTTAATGGCTCACAGTCTTTCTTTGGTTTTGAGGCATGCTAGAGATAAAAGCACAGGAGACAGGAGGTTAATCCTTCCTGTAGTTTAGTTCTTAATTTCTGCTACAGAGTTTTTCTTTTCATTGTAGGTATTTATTCAGGAAACTTGACAATATCTTTGGAATACAACAGATAGCTTGTTTAAACTATCATTCAATATTATTCAACTATTACACTATAGGAGCTATAATTAATAACTTAAATGAAGATAACTCCAATTTCTTTTGTGTCTGTTTATTGCTATGCCTAAAAAATGAATCAAATTAATGGTTTTGGAATTGACAGTGGACTTAGCACTATTCCTACAATTATTCTAGCTAAATAGTAACAAAAGAGTGAAAAACAGCCCCACACTGAATCAAGGATATTGCAGCTAATTACTAATATTGGTGATAATTTCTTTTCCTGAATAATATGAAGACTGCAGAATCTCCTATGGCATTGATTTAAAAGAATAATTAAAAAAATAAATAAAAGCATAACTAATTTATCATTCAATACATCAAAAGACTGGATGTTTTGATTTGGTCTTAAATAGTACTTTTATTTAATATGTTAATGTGTTAGGTCTTCCATACAAAAAAAAGTTTTCACTATTTGCCCCAGTAAGCACCTTTGCAATATTTTTAATAAAATTTCATTTTTAGGATTTTTTGGAATTATACTAAGAAGATATTGCAGCAGAAGATGCCCTCTCCCCACCCCTTCATCCCACCCCAGCCAGTATACTTCAGCTTGACAGTGGCCCATGTATTAGTTTTAGTTAGAGTTGGTGTTACTTTTCTGGTCACTGTGATGCACGTTGAAAGAACCAATCCACATCTGAAAGAGGTCCTGCCACTTTACTTTCTGCTTGTTTATCCCATGTAAGCCCTAGACCACCAGTGGTCTTTTAGGAATGATCTGCATCAATGTCTGTCTATGTAAATAAACCTCGACTGCCATTTCAATGTTTCTTGCCATAGCAACATTATTTGTGAAAACTGACTTTCCTTTAGAATTTTTACCTTGACATTTTAAGCAAAATATGTATTTGTAAATATTAAAAATGAAGTTGAACCAATTCAATAAATTTGTATGACATGGAATTTCAGTTCAGATAAAATTACCTAGTCCCAATCTTACTTTAATTGGACCAACATGCTATCTCTTCAGTATTATAACTGAAGAAAAAATCTTATAGGTTAGTTTTCATTTGAAAAAATAGAGTATTTCAATTTGAAAATGGTTCTTAAAGCAAACATTCTTGCATTATAAACACTGAATATAGTTAAATATCATTAGGTAGGAAAGCTCAGAGTTCAACGAAATGGTAAGCAAAACTTTGTCCTGTTTGAAAATGGGAAAAATTCTTTGGGGAAAATACAAAACAAGTAAGTTGTAAATTAATTGTTTTCAGAATTCTTCATTATGTGTTTTTAGAATGCTATGCCCATCAAGAGAAGAATTGAAATAGAAAGGCATGTGATTTCTTTTACTACAGTGGAAAACTACTCAGCCATAAAGAAGGATAAACTTGAGGCATTTCTAGGTAAATGGATTCACTGTGCGATCATATTCTCAAGTGAAATAAGTTGGACACACACATTTGTAAATATCACTTTGACTCCCTGATATGAGAAACTTAAAGAGTAAATAAAGACCAAAATGTACAACAGATATTGTAAAATAGGAAGAAATTGTTGAAAAGGAAAAAGGAACTAGAGAAGAGGGAGGGGAAAGGAAGAAACGGGAGAAAAAAGAGAAAAGAAGAATAAAGTAAAAACAAATCTTTGTATATGAAGCAGGAAAGAGGCATTGAAGGGAGGGAGGATGTTTGGGAAAAAAGAATCAAGCTGTATCACAGAAGGTACAAATCCCTTATGATGAATATGATCATTATGTAAGTCTAAACTGTACCAATAAACTTAATAAAAAATAAAAATCATATATGATTAGAACAAACTTGCAAAGAAAAATGTTATATTCTACTTTTAACTCTCATCTGCATATATGAAGGAAAATATATTGATCTAAAAGAAATTTGTTTTCTTTCCAAAATATTATCTTCAAGAATTTGTGAAAACAACATATAACAATGAATAGCATAAGTCTAATAAATGAATTTAACTGTTAACTTCCTGTTTGTTAGGAAATATAACTTCCATAATAGAAATACTTCATTATAATTTATTTTCTCTTTTTATACACCCTTTTCTGACTCTACAGATTTTGTGTCCTTATTGATGAAAGTCAGTTAACTACAGAATGCAGTTTTTCTTCCAGTCCTCCTGCAGTCATTTCATTACTAGCTATGTGCTTTGGCCCCCTGGAATAACTGTTCCATCTATTTCTGTATCTGTAAAATGACGATAAGGTCTGCCTCAAATTGTGTGAAATCAAAATGTTTATAAATTCCTAGGACACAGACTAAACTCAACTGATGTTAAAGGTTCTCCTCATTTCAAAGATGTCTTATGTTATAATCAGCTCTGTATCACATTGCTATCTAGTGCCGGCCATCATAGTCACCTGACCTCTGTTTGGAACTTGGAACACTATCATACAAATAAGTGCTACCTTCCCTAGTGAAGATGCTATCTACTTTATTCTTTTTGCATTTCTTACTTTTATTTTATAACTTGGAATAAAATGCTTGGTAATTTTTCCAGCCACTTTTCCTTTTCCTTCATAATCACTGACTTACAGATTCGGTGGTAAATTCATCTGCAGTAGAAACCACAGCTGAGGTCCTCCTGGGTTTCTACAGAGATCAGACAGCTGAGTTCAATGAAGTCAGGGATGTGAGCTACGCTCTTCACTAGAGTGAATCATGTCCCCCTGGCCTGCTGGTCTGTCAGGTGCAACAGGCTCGCCTCCTGGACTTGATTTCCTCTTCCCTGGGCCCTAAGGCTGGTTTTATGGGCCTAGGATCACACACACTCAAAGGGTGCTATACTTGCAGTTAGTACTCTGCCTTCTAGTACAGAAATGCTGAAGGAGTTTTATCCCTGAGTTTATATATTGTAAACACATTAAATAGGATAATGGAGCATACATTGGGCACTTGGTACCTGGCTTATATTCAGTGACATACTCAGATAGGATTCCCTTCAGTTGCCAGCTGTTTCCTAGTGTCCCTTGTGCAGGGCACACTCCTGTGTTGTTCTTTTCTATGGTCCTGATACTCTGTCTGGAGTGGCCACAGGGTTGAGATTCTCATTTCCTTGATTCCACCTTGACTTTTGCAGATACATAGGCAGGGATGTGTCCTACATTGGGTCTACTTATGCCAGTTATGATTCAGATCAGGAAAAGGTGGCAGCAATATCTAGGTTGCCAATTCAGAGCAAGGAACGACCTCTCCGTGGTATCTAGTAATCTAACAAGCCCATGGAGCTTTCAATCCTGGGGATACTTGCCCACTAAATGTTAGGTGATGGCCAAGGCAAGCAATGTTTTCTGGGGAAGGGCAATTGAGTCCTCGAGTTCTGGCAAGGTAGAACTCATGGAGGAGGCTGATGGGGCACCTGACTGTGATGGTCTGAGCACACTGAGCTGGAGTTGAGGATCCTGGGCACTTTCAATGGTTTATATATTTCCAGAAAATATTCCAAATCCAGCTGAGACCTGAAATAACACATGAGATGTACCACACAAAGGTCAAGAGTGGAAATCCAGGGAGGGAACACATTTGTTGTGCCAGTAGATTTAATGGAAATTTTATCCTGCATTTTGAACAAGGAGTCCTGTGTTTTAAGTTTTTAAAGCTTCCCAAATTATATGGTAGGCACTTTCTTTTTTTAAAAAAGTTTGTTTCGTTTTCTTTTTGTACCAGGGATGGAACTCACAACCTTACACTTGCCAAGCAGGTGCTTATGCCATTGAGCTAAATGCCAGTGGTAGGCCCTTTCTCATTCTGGCAAATCCTGGATTGTTCACCTAAGATTATTTTTATTTTCCCTTTTTCCACTCATTCAACAAATTGATTACTTTGTACCTCGTCCAGATGTAGTTGATCTTATAAATACCATAGGCACAAACACTCTCTAGGTAAGTCTTAATCTGTGTATTCAATGTCCTAGTAGTGTTTAAACCTCCTTACCTGAGAAGCATTAACTGACAAGCATTGTCTTGAGTCAAATCTTTAAAAGTCACACTTTAAAGGGTAAATTATCTCCAGAATAATATTCAAAAATTTTTCACAGATTTGTATTATTGGCCTTATAATTCTGTTTAGTTATGTTTGTAACTTATTATGTTTTATTTAACCAATAATTTTGGTTGCTTGCTAAGCGTCATGTACTCTGCTCAGGTCATAAACATTTATTCAACAGATACTTATTGATATTTATAGTTGCTGGCATTTAATCTAGAGGTTAAGTATATAATGATATGAAAGAATCAAATTTTCTGAGTAAGAACTTGTATTTTAGCTATAAGAGCAGTGATAGATAACAAATAATTAGACAAATAATGTACAACTTTGTAAAGTTTAGCAATACTTAGAGATCCAAAAAATATTTGAATTTTAAATTAGTTTTGTAGAAGGGTGAGCTCACAGACATACACAAAACATAGTTCTTTGAGTTACTTGAAAATATAGAATAATTCTTATTTGTATGTCCCAGGTTATCATTACCTAATGAGAATTTAGGACAGAGATAATTAGTAAATCCCAAATACCTGATGGGCAAAACAGAGGAAAAAGTAAAAATTCCTTGCCCTTAAATGACTCAAGATGTAAGTAATAATTATATATATATATATATATATATATATATATATATATATATATATTATCTTTAGGCTTCAAATAACATGCCAAGACCAACACAAACAGAATGGGGGCCTATCCTGGAGACCTACTCTGAGGCCAGTGGAAGGAGACAGTTGGAAGGAGTAGAGAGGGAATTCTTGGAAAAGAGATGGTGTGAACAGGAAGGTAAAGGTATGAGGATAACTGTAAATTGTACCAAAACACAAATAATGAGCAAACACAAGACTTAGGCAATGCAGTTTAGACATTAATCTGCTGGGCACATTAGAGACAACAAAATTTACAGATTCTTGACTGGATGTGTAGATTTTTTAAAGATCAAGATTAGTAATCTCTTCAATGGCTTTGCTCACCTAGAACGTAAAGGGGAAAGGCTCAGGTACGGCACTGCTGACACCAGGCAGCTGTAAATGGCAAAAGTGGATTAACAGGCAAACTGGGTTGGCATGATTTACGATATAGAATCAAAAATGACTGATTTTAAACCTAAGATGATCAAAATGGCCACTTCTGAGGAATAAAGAAAAAAATGGGGGATTAGTTTAAACAAGTAAAAAAGCAGAAATTTCCTGTACTGTAAAATAGGGGCCACCACTTTCCATTGTCACTAGTATCTTTAGGATGTCAGTTCAATACTTGACAATGATACTAACAGTCCATTTGCCCAAGAAGCTGAATAGCACCCACTGTCACTGCAAATAACACCACTTCCTCAGTGAAGGTTGGACTGAATTACTTTAACAAGGCTAAATTAAAAATCAAACATGTTGATGCATTTATGTGAGACACAGGACACAAAAGATCATCAAAAATGAGTGGGCATATTGATTGTCATAAACAACCCTTCATAGAGCAAAACAGATTCGTGTTGACCCTTGAAATGTCCTCACTCTGTTCCTGGCATATCTACTCAGAGTTTATGTTGTGTAGTAGAATCATTGCTTTCTGGTTAAGTTTTAGTTTTAATGTGTTCCCTTTTTTATTACCACAGTCTAATTGTCTCCTAAATGATGATAATGGTGATAATAATTCTATTTTATAGTTTAATTTTTTATGAAAGTCTATTATTTCTTTATATTAAATGTGTGTTAAGTAAAGGATATCTTTTAGGTATGTTTTGATAATTACAACAGTTGTTTAACAGCATATATTTGGAGCACATGATGATTGCCTGGGTGTGACGAGTTAATAAATAACTCACTGCTATTCCTTTTGTGTCTTCTATCCACTCCCTCTGTCTCTTGGTCCCCTTCCCATTTGCTTACTGATATTTTATAAAAAAACATCTTTCAGGTTTGAAATATGTACAAATAGCTAATTTGGATATTGTAAGTTAGAAAACTTGCTATTGACTAAGCCCAATGACTTACTTCTAAGCATTTTCTAAAGAAAGGACACAGTATACCCTTAATACTTGCCTTTAAAATTTTTATTTTTATTAGTTTGTATTTCCCATGCATAATGATGACAGTCATTATAAATAATTTGTACCTGTACATAATACATCAGTCTTAATTCTTTACTTCCCACTCACCCTCCTTCAACTCTTCTTTTCTTTCCTAGTTACAAAAGCTTTGTTTCCATTTTTCCTTTCTATTCTCTTTTTAAAATTTCTTTTCCCTTCCTTCTCTTCTTCACTTCTCCTTCCCTTGTTTCTCTGCCCATTTGAACATGTTCTTCTGAAGAAGGTTAATATTAAGCATGGTAATTGTATTTTCCTGCCTAATATCTGTTGTCAGAATTACAGTCGTGAGTGGGATATGTTATGGGTAGGGAGCAAATCAAGAGCTCCTTTTCTTTCACACTGTATATTCATAATGTAATTCAGCTCTGACATAAAGCATTAAATGAATAATCTTCCTGTTCTTCAACTCAATAGCCTAGTAAATTCATAACTGTATCTCTAAATGCTTCTCCCTACTATACAACAGATAGTTCCCTTTTAGTCTATCCATTACCCTGCCCAAGCTTTCTCTAGCATACATTTGATTATATCCATTCTATGCTTCAGTACTGTTGATAGAATGAAACTTCTGAATGCAATATTTAAAGAACCTTCAAAACAAGTCTAATAAATCATAATCTGGAATAAGTGTTAAACCTTTGCTACATTCTAGAATCTCTGTGATGGCAGAGGCTCTTCAAATATCAGATAAGTCCTTTCCCTCATGTGGTTGATGACAAATAAGAATTTTAAACAATGTGGAGTGCTTGTACACATGTTTGTGAAAAGTTCAACTTAGTTGAAAAAGTTTTTAAAATGTTGTTTTTCAGAAGAAATGGTAAAAAGATGACCTACCCAAAATCTTGTAGGCATTACAGAATGCAACAAACTTGCTTGGAAAAGGCAAGCAGGATCATAAGACAGGCATACTGAGTGTTTACAGAAATCTTGGGATGAGGGCACATCATGGTCATTTATGAATAGCTTTTTCTCTAAAGAATAAGGTCCTTTAATTACTTCATTGGAGGAAACAAAAAAGATTATTAATATTCAGAGAGACTACCTATGTGGAAATATTACAGAAAAGATGCACAGAGGAAAATGAGGACCAGTGCTGTGTAGAGGAAGGATATAAATATAGGCTATAAAGGTAAGGAGAGTGGGGAGATACATTAGAAGTATAATTATCATAATTGCAGGACACAGTGCCTAGAGGAATGAGGAGGAGGACTGTAAGTTGGCTTCTATGTCTTCATCTAGGAAAATGGGTCAATGGCATTATTATATTATAAGAGTGAAAAATTCAGGGAGTAGCTAAAGATGGCCAGTCAGTAGGCAACAAAACATAAAGCCTCCCTCAAAGAAACAACTCATATGCCAGAATAAAACATCCTGGAGAGACCCAGACAGAGGGAGATGGATCTTCTCAACCCAGGAAGAAACTAAAAGGAAAAAAGCTGGTTAAACACACAGTCTCGGGGCTACCATTGGAGCAGCTAAGATCAGTGGCCACAGTGCATTTGCTGTGACCTGGTGAGCTGCCCAAACTCATGCCTGCCATAACCCGCTGTGACCTGCCAAGCTGCCCAAACTTGCTACTGCGACGACCCATAGGAGCTGCAGTTGTGCTGAAGCCAGGAGTTGGTGAGCCCAACAGAGAACGGAGCCACTGAGGGACCTGTACTATCCCTTGGAAAGTGCTCAGAATAAGACCCTCTCACAGGAAAAGGTGACCAAGTGGATGACATGTTGGAATCAAGCAGGATGGGCATAAACAAGGAATGGCAGTGACTTCAATTGGTTGCTCTCTACTCAGAGCAGATTGGTGGGATATGCTTGGCCTGGGTCATGCCCCTGGCCTGGACCCAATAGGCTGCCTCGAACCGAATCCGTACCTGTGGCACACACTAACATGGTGAAGGCCCCCAAAGGTTGACTGGCTCAGAGGGTAGAGGCCAGCATATGCCACCCCTGCTTGCACCTCAATAACCAACAGGAAACTGGAGAGGGCAGAAATCATTCACCAGCACACTTCAGAAGAACTATAACCAACAAGGAAAGGGGTTGGGACCTCCACTATACACCTGTATGGAAGAAACCAAAAACATGACAAGAGAAAGAAATAAGAAAAAAACTCCAGCCCATGAACCCATGAATATTGATCCAGGAGAGGTAAATACAAGAGATTGAGGGCAGCAAACATGCATATCAGACATGGCATCCACAGAAATAAAGAGATATTTTCATGACCTCATAGATGAGCTCAAAACTGAAATATTAATTGAAGTAAGGCAAGATATAAGAAGATTAATAAAAGAAATACTAAGCATCTCTCAAGAAGACACAGATGGAAGAATGGAGGAACACAAAAAAAGGAGAGAAACGTTCAATGAAGAATATAAAGAAAACCTAGAATACATGAAGCAGATTCAAAGAAATTATCAGGAAATTAAAAACTCCATTGAAAGCTGGCAAAACTGCTTGAAAGAAACTAAGGATAAACCAGCAAAACTTGAAGACAGGTTTGAAATGAGTGATCATGAAAAGAAAGATCTCTTAAAAATAACAAGGAAACAGGCAGTAACAATATAAAGGCTAGAAGACGACAAGAGGATCTGTAGCTTAAGAATAAAAAATGTGAATGAAGAAGCAGGGGTAAAAACAAAGGAGTTACAAAGGTTATTCACAGAAATAATTAAGGAAAACTTCCCAAGCATAGGAAAAGGAAATGATATTTAGATGTATGAGGCATGCAGAACCCCAGCACCTACAACCAAAATAGAGCTACACCCAGACATATAATAATCAAGATCCCAGAAATTCAATAAAAGAACAGAATATTAAAGCTGTCAGAGAAAAGAAACAAATGACCTATAAAGGAAAATCCATCAAAATCACAGCAGACTTCTTGACACAGACCATCAAATAGAGAAGAACTTGGAGTGAAGTATTCCAAGCCCTAAAAGAATATACTCTCCAACTCATTTTTGTACCCTGAAAAACTCTCTAAAAATTAGTGGAGAAACAAGATGCTTCTGTGACAAAGAGGAACTGGGGGAATTCGTGACCACCAATCCAACCCTATAGAGAATACTGAAGGACATTCTAGAGAGATAAAACAAAACAAAACAAAACGAAAACCCCAATATTTCAGGAACAGTGGCAGAGAGGCCTTAATGAATGGGGCAGACAGTGGAATGAAGGAGAAAAGTAGACAATCAGTGGCAGAAAAATAGAATAGCAGAAATGAGGTAGAGAAGGTTGGCTATAATCTCTAACATAGATGGCCCTGATACACCAACAAAAAGAAATACAGGCAGAGTAGATCAGGAGGTAGGGTCCATTGAGATGCTCTGTATAGGAAATATAATTAATACATATAATTAATAAACCCTAAAAAGGGTTTATGAACCAAAAATCAAACACGAAAAAACAGTGATCTATGTGACAGGGTACCAGAGAGAAATAGGGGCAACTCGACTAGCACCTGCAGATAGGTTGGAAAGACATGATATTTATGTGCAGTAGAGAAATACTCAGCTATAATGAAGGAAAACCTTGTGGCTTTTGTAGGAAAAGGAATACAACCTGAGTTCAAGTCCAAGAGTGAGAAGGTTCTGAACCACTTAGGTAAATAGCAGGTTGCTCCCCCAATCTAAAAACTGAGGGAGTTGGTGGGACCCAAAATGTTCAGTGCACCCTGTGGGAGTGAAAGGGGAGGAATAGTCTAAAAAAGGAAGGCAGAGAATATTGTTAATAGTGTATCAGGATCCCACATTACTCACACCTCTCTGTTTAGATGGATTATATTCTGTTCCAGTTTGTCTGCTTGTACTAGATTTGAGGGCACAGACAGCTATCCTGAAAATAGCAGGATATAGTATGGTAATCATCCTTAATTTCCTGTTAAATTAATCTGAAGCCCTGTATAACTTACATTGTCTTATCATGACTGATCTTATTTGAATCTGGTTTGTTAGAGTACTGTTTTATATTGACAGATTTTATTCAAATCTATTATGATTGATAGTATCAAGTCTGAGAGTATAGGCAACTACTCTGAAGATAACAAGATTCACTAGGATACCCACTCTGGTTTGATTATTACCTGCTTTTGAAGTCTTACACTGTCTACAATGTTTCCTTTTTATTAATATTTTTATGTACTGCTATATTCAATAATACTTTGCCTGATGATATAAACAATTCTATTGAATATAACAAGAGACAACACAGTAACCATTGTATATCACCTTGTACTGTGTTTTTATATGACATTTTCATTTCATGTTTTTCTTAGAATTTGTTTTGTTTTGTGTTGCTTTGTTTTTTTCTTTCCCTCTAATACAGAAAGTAGAGAAATGCATGTAGAGACTCATGCATGCATAAAACTTATAAACAGTTTATGAGAACTGATTATATAATGCATGATAAAATGAACAACTACTTTGAAGAGAGACACTATAGTACCCAATGCTGATTCCTTAGTGTCATGATGTAAAATCCAGCAATACTATTATTCTTTGTTCAGAGTGATTTTAGCCTGTTTTGTTTTGTTTAATTTCAACATACATGAAGGTATGGACAGTTATTTTGAAGAGGATGAGAGCTACTATGGCAGCCATTAGTAACTTCCCTATTGTCTGTTCTTGAAGACCTTAAACACTTTCCTCATTCTGTTTGGATCAGTTTTATACTATGTTGTTTTGTATGAATTCTCTGTATATGAAGATATAGGCAACTATTTGGAAGAAGACAAGAGACAATATGATAGATAGTGGGGATCTGTGGTTGTCTTGCTTTGAAATTTATGTCTCTTACATTGCTTTCTTATGTCCTGTTTTGTTCTGTTTGGTTGTATTTAATTTTACCCTCTTTAAAACAAAAAAAAGAGTGAAAAATTCAGAAAGAAGAGAAAAATATGTATTGAGATTTTATGAATCTATTTTTATGACATATTTATTATTTTTATTGCATTTAATACTCGCTAGAAAATACCAACACCTAATTAACTGTCAGAAAAGAGATAAAAATGTTGATTTAGATCCTTCAAGGGTCTGAATAGCAGTCTTGTCTAATAAGCAATTGGACTTAGAACCATAGGCCATTTATACAGTGGTGGTCGCATGTAGTTTATGGTTTGTGGAAGCCCGCTCCTACTAAGTTCACACAATAACAATATAACCTAAAGATATATTTTTCAGAACATAGCTCACTGTTAAGTGACAAGTGACTTTGGATGTCTATACCTCAGGGGAAAATTCTAAACTTAATTTTGACTCTGGGAATTATCAAGAGACAACTGATACTCAGAATTGTAGTAGCTGAGTAGGAGCACAGTAAGTACTCAAAGCCAGGGACGGTAGCATGTACTTAGTAGTTGCAGCTACTTGGGAGGCTGAGGCAAGCTATTCCCTTGACATCTGTAGTTCAGGATAAGCCTGGGCAACATATCCTCAAAAATGAGTGTCTCACATCCTTCAAACGTTCATTATAAGGCAGTTCTTAATTTCCGATTTGTTGATAAATATAGGTACTTCTTTATCTGGTCCTAATTTCTCCTTTCCATTAATAAATTTACTTTCATTTCCTTTTAGACATATGCTTCATTAGCAAATATTTTACTAATATTACAAGATACATTACTAGAATTTATGGTTTTAGGTAACAAAACATGCCAGGACTCAAAATAGTTTACATATGTGACTTTTAAATTAATTGGCTACCCATCTTTTATTGAATTTTTCTTTGTGTTTCAATATACTTTGAAAGTTCAGTAACTGTACAGAGTTACTACATCTTTAGTACATTTTAGTACTCAAATTTTTATTGCTTAAAGTGAAAAGTTTATTTTTAAGGAATCTATATTTCAATATGATATCTCTGAATTGATTTTATGAATTTATTTGTATTATATATTTGTTATTTTTACTATATTTGATATTTTACTCTATTTGAATATACCAACACCTAAATAAACTATTTCTACAATTATTTTAGCTAATTTTCCTACATATCCTACAATATAAAAAGAGAGAAATTCCAAGATATTAAGTGAAAACTAATTAAAAATAGTTACTTCTAGTTTATAATTTGAATAACACAACCAATTAAGAGAAGACTGAAAAATGCAATACTTTCTTAAAGGTAAACTAATTTCTGATAAATATAAAATTTTGAGAACAGATCAAGTTACAAATTATAACATTATAAATATAGAATCCAAACACAAGGAACAAAAAAAAAGGAAAAATTGTAAAACCATGGGTAGTGGAAACTATTTCTTCCTTTCCTAAAATTATCTAATAAGCTGTACAAATGAAGCACTTCAGTGATTACTACATGTTGTAGTCAGGGTTCACAAGCGAAAAGATTTATGATAGGACACATAATCTACATGATTATTTCATAACATTTACCCAGAGCATCAAATGCAACGCAGTGTGGGACGGTGCGGGAGCTCTGTCTACACGCTGGAGACCCACAGAGCCAGCTAAGGGCCTGGATCCCAAGGTAACGACTTTCATAATTCCACCTGGAGACCAACAGCCCAGGGCACTGTCTCATGCAACTCTTATCAAGGGTCTGCACTGGGAAGACTAAACGGCCAGTCGTAGTAGCTAGAAAGTCTGTGCCAGTGTGATGAAGGATGTGAGCTACCAAGCTGAGAGATGTGCTTTGGAGCCAGGAAACAACACTCAAGGAAAGGACCAGAGCTCCCCGGAAGAAAAGCGCAGTCATCCTTAGTGACCGCGAGGACTTCAGAGCTCCTCCGGCCCTGAGAACAACTGAGTTCATATCAGGAAACCCAGCTCAGTGAGCTCTTCCACAGAATCAACACCACACCATTGTCCTCTCCAGGTCTCCTCTTATGCTGTTGGCAACAATCCTCAGGTGGCCTTCCCCACCCAGCACCACGCTGATTCAGTTAGGCTGGGCGTTACAAGTTGCCTATTAGTGAATCCACCACACTAAAGTTGTCAATATTTCCTCATTGATGAATTAAATATTTCAATGCAACGCACTTAAAGTAACTGTAGCAACAAATGATACTTTCATTGGGTTTGGATCTTCTCTAAGACTTACAGAAAGTGTGTTTATTTGTGTATCACTATTAGAAGGACCTTTGGCACCTACTCTTTGGTTGTTTTCTTATTCTGCTTGATTTGTTTATCAAAAAGGATTACAATTCCCTGAACTCATAGGTAGCCATATTCCATAGGGTGACACTGTCATAAGAGGAAAAAAGGGGGGGGGATTTTATGCAAACCATTGAATTGATGCAAGAGTGACAGAGAAACAACTTATATAGGACTTTCTTTTCTCTACGAAGTAAAAACATACCTCTTCATAAGAGATGAGACTAGAACCAGGAAAGTTGTGCTAAAATTGTATACTTTATTTGTATAAATATTCTATATGTGACAATTATTTGCCTTTCAAATTTTATTTTGAACTTTTAAGGCAGTGAAAATTGTTATGTGTGATATTGTAATGGTTAAAATATGTCACTGTTCATCTGTAAAACTATAGAGCACATCACATAAAGAATGTAAGCATGGACTTTGGTTAATAATAATGTATCAATATTGATTTATCAGTTGTAACAAATGCACTGCACCAGAGTAAGGTACTAATGTAGGAAATATATGGGAAAGAACAGTACACTGGAATTCTCAGTATTTTATTTTCAATTTTTGTGAGCATGTAAGCCTGATCTTTAAATATCTACATATGTAAATTTTAAAAGCCAAGAAGTTAAAATTGGTCAAAATTCAAACACAAAAGTATAAAGAAAAAACTGTCTAAAATCCTACAACTCAGTGATAACTTCTATCAAAATCCATTCTCTGCTCCCTCTTCTCTCTGTCTCCTTTCCCCCATACTTCTCTTTAAAGAATGGAAGAAAGAGGGAGAAAGAAAGAAAAAAGAAGAAGAGAAGTATGGAGGAAGCAGGGAAGGGATTTGCATTTATTACCAAAAGTTTTTCCTGTCCAGCTAACTCCCCTGTATTTTATTTTTTACAGAATTTAAATTAGGAACATAAACCAGATTCATACTTCCCCTGCTAGATTCCAAACCTGGGTCTGGTGCTAAACATATGTGTGGATTTAGGCATATTATTTACTCATTCATGCTTGACTTTCTTTATTTGAAAAATAGTAGTAATTATAGATCTTATATCATTGGATGGTGAGATGATCAAACATAATTGTAAATATAAATAGGTGAGCTAAGCTCACTGTCTGGTGCACAATGAGTCTTTCTCCTCTTTGCTCCTCCGTGTTCTTTTTCCTTAGTAAGAATTACTATATGCCAATGAATATGGAATGTGTGTCATCATTTCCTATATTGCCAACTGTATCAATTATTTTTATTCTTTTTGGATGAACACTGCATTTCACAGTTGGGTATGGATGTTTTTGCTTTATGTTCCAGTAATTATCTTGGTCTGTGAATCTCTACTGATTTATCTGATCATCTTAAAACCTCATATATGGAATTGTTGGACTCCCAATTACTGTCAGGCTCCATTGTTTTCCTGGGGAACTTTCAGCTGGGGAAACTTGCCCTTCCCTGCTTCCCCTCCCTTATCTCCTGGCTAGTGCTTTCTCTAGTCCACTATCCCTATAACAAGACTTTCAATTCTTCTGATGCACTGTGTTTTCTTGTATTCTTGGAACACTTACACATATTGCTTGCATTGGCTTCAATATTGTCACCATAGTCTAGCATGCATCTTATTATCTATATCTCCTACTAAAGTGACATTTTCAGAAAAACGAGAAGCATGTATCTCTGTAGACAGTGTTTGGTCTCACCGTTGGCACTGTTATCGTGCTTCTTGTGTATTAGACATAGTTATTATCCTCTGTCCTGAAGCAAATTAAGTTCTTGAGTTAGTTATACATGTACTAGATGCATTATATATCTTACCAGTATAGTTTCCAATGGCTCACAGACACTGTAAAAGCTACTCATAGCTCTGAGGAAACATCTCTGACCTAAAGAATGTGGAAAACATAATTCATATCTGATCTCCATTCCATAGGAATTCAAATCTACATGCTGCTTCCTTTTATATTTATTTCTATAAATGTCTCCTTATCTTGCATCAAATATCATCAGAAAGACTGTATAGAGATACCTTTCAAAATTTTCTACCTTCTCTTCCCCTTATATATGTCCTGAATAATCCCAAGGACTGACCATGAATAAAATGAATTTTGTTCCTGGGATAAACTAGTGTTATATCACAGTTTTGACATTAAGGGAATTATCTTTGGGGGCTTCACTTGATCATGTGAACTCTTTGAAAGCTAAAAATTGAATGCCCAAGAATGACTTTATACACTGTTGTCAATGTTAGAAGAAATGGCCACATGACAAGGAATTTTGATAGCCTCTGTCTTCAGTGCAGAACCAGCAAGAAGACAGTGGATTTAAACCATGCAGAGATGGGAAGGGATTATGAAGAACAGGGGAGAAAGACAGGAGTGGGGGAGAATGGTCCCTCTTTGATTAAGATATTACATGTACAATGATCAAGATATTACAATCAAGATGTTACAATGATCAATATATTACATGCGCATGTACCAGTTCTGAGAGATGAATGTAACTAGTATGGATAGCAAAGATATGCCAACCATAAAAGATATAATAGTAGAAAAAAATTCAAGGAGGAGGAGATAAAATGCAGAAAATAGAATAAATTTACAAATGCCAATATAGAAATTGTTAGATAATGAATGAAGCTATCATAGTTAAAATACCTGTTAATGAAAGATCCAGAAAATCATTTCTAAAAGCAATTAACACCATAAAAAGAGAAGCAAACATGTAAGTCCCTTTGGATAAAAGTAGAATCACTATCTACAAAGGAAGCAAGGAAGGAAGGAAAGAGAGGAGAAAGAGAAAGAGAAGAAAGAATGGAAGAAAGGGAGAAAAAAAGAGAAAAGAAGTATAGAGGAAGGAGAGAAGGAAAGAGAAAAAGGAGCCAAGAAGAGAAGCAGACAGGAAAGGAATCAAGCATAAATTTGAAAAAGTCTATAAATCCCACTAGTTTACAGAAAATACAGGAGAAATATGTTTGTAAAACCCTATAAGGATAAAATAAGCAAAACTCAGCCTCTAGGAAATTCTTCAGTCAAATTAATTACAGATTTAAAAGTATTTAGAAAAAGATGATTGTGTCTATAATAAACATATACAGACTTATTTTCTTGTCATATTTCCCTGAACAAAATAATACATCAGCTTCTTCTGTAGCTGTTGCACTGTCTGTGCACTGGAAGTAATCCAGAGATCATAGAAAGTATGTACTTGGGAGGAGCAGGGAGGGAGAAGAAGGGTAGGGGATTAAAAAACAGAATTAAGATGCATTTTGTACATGTACCAACTCCCCACTGTAAATAGTCAGTATGTACTGCAAAACTATATGAGTTTTTAAAAAATAAAGCATATGGGGGGATTTACACATTTTATATGAAAACACTATGTCACTTCATATAAAGGACTTAAGCATCTAAAGAGTCGGGAAGCTGGAAATGACATACAGGTATTCAGGGTCACAAGTCCATTTCATTGCCACTTTCTGAACATAAAGGCAGACCACAGTCCTTAGATCGTAGCCCTACATCGTTCTGATCTGTGCTTCCCTTCTCACATTCCGTCCTACCTCTTTCACTTCCCTCTTTTGTAGAAAAAGAGAAAAATGTAATCATCATTTTGATTGCATTGGGCCCAATGGATAATCCAGGATAATCTTTCCATCTGAAAAACTTTCATTTAATCACATCTGCTGTCTCCTCTGCCATGTTACTTTAACATGGTTAAAGGTTTTGGGGATTAGGACCTGGGGCTCTGTGAAGGCTATTATTTTGCCTAAAAAAATACATAATATGGGTCAGTTGATTATGGGCCTTGATGGGTCAGTTTAAAAGATTAGGGACATTGAAAGTGAGCAAGGGAGTGATTTAATGAAAATTGCATTTTAATGAAATTAATATTGCAACAGATGGCTCATCAGAATTGAAAATTTGTTTCTACAGTAGATTACTCGTACTGGCCTATGTAAGTTATGACTCACTGCGCTGAAATCTGTGTTAGCATTAGGTATCATCATTCATTGCCATGAGCAGGTAGGAAAACACAAGCTTAAGCATCACACGTCTTTTCTTATATTTTCCAAATAGGAAGGAGATAAAGAAATAGAAGGAGGGGGAAAGGAAAGGAAAGGAAAGGAAAGGAAAGGAAAGGAAAGGAAAGGAAAGGAAAGGAAAGGAAAGGAAAGGAAAGGAAAAGGGGAAAAATGATTGAGTTATGCTGTGTTCATGCAACAACTTCCCACAGGGAATAAAAATGGATACTGTAAACATGTATAAAAAAGAAAATGTGACATGCAGAAATAGGGTAATTTTGAGATAAAATTATAACCTTTGTGCTTATCCTATTTAATGTATATATCAATCACAGTTTTACAACTATATCCGAAATCAATCTTAAAACATTTTCATAAACTCTAAAACACGTCTGTTCTTCTTAGCATCATGCCCCTGCTTCTCTCCAGTACCCCAGCCCTAAGTAACCACTATATTATTCTGTTTTCATAGAACTGTATGTTATGGGAAATTCATATAAATGATATAATACAGCAGGTAATACGTTATGACTGACTTCCTCCACTTAGCCATAATATTTTCCGTGTTTATCTTGTAATACAGTTGATATTACAGTCTTTTTTATTGTCAATATTATTTCATTATATTAATGTACCATATTTTATTCATCTGTATATTACTTGATAGACATTTAGACTGTTTGCAGCTTGGAGATATTATGACTAATGTTAGTGTATATATATGTGTGTGTGTGTGTGTGTGTGTGTGTACATGTGTATACATTTTAAGTGAACAAGTTGACATTTTGTTTGGTGTATCTAGTAGTTCACTCACTAGGCTATAAGATAACTATACAATTAGCGGTTAAGGAACTGTTAACTTGCTTTCCAAAATATACTGCGTCATCTTATATTTTAACCAGCAGTGCTTGAGGGCTCCAATTTTTCTAAACCTGCCATTATTTTTAATATTTTTTCTTTTAGCAATTCTGGTATTTGTAAACTTGTATATCATTATGATTTTAATCTATTTTTTCTAATAATGTTAAACATTTGCACAACTTTTTTGCAGAAATGTCAATTTGGATCCTTGGTCCATTTTGAAATTATGCTATTTATCTTCTTACTATTGAGTTGCAAAACTTCTTTCATAATCCAAATAAAATTCTTTTTTAAAAATAGAATAAAACAAAAAAGAACAAAGTGGATCAAAGCAGATCAGAACCAAACAATGCAAGCAACTCAGGATTTCAAAACAAGACAACAGGAAATCAACAGTGGCTACCATAATGTCTCTTGTTTTCTTCAAAATAGTTGGGTATAGCATTTTTCTTAGACCACAGGAGAAAACATTTGTCTTTTCAACACTAACTATAATTTTAGCCTTTTATATATACTTATTATTAGGATGAGAACATCTCTTTCTTTGGTTAAATTCAAAGGGTTGGAAGATGAGTAGAGGAAGAGTGAAGCACACTTTTGATGTGTCTGGATAAGTCACGGATGTGTGACCCTGAAGTCTCTAGGCCCTTGGACCATTCCTCTGTTACTGTTTATCTGCTCTGCTTCCTGATTACCATAATTTGAACAGCTTTTCTCCACATACCCTTTGGCCATGTCATTCTTGCCTTGGAGAGAGTCCACCATGAAATTAATCATCTGAGAACATAAGGCAAACCAGCTATTCTCTCTTTTAAATTGTGGATGTCAAGTATTCAATATTTTTCTATCATTTTTCTTTTTGTATTGTCTTTCTTCTTTTCCTTTTTCTGATTAAAATTCACTGAATATCTTAGGTGTGTAGATTAAAACTCTTCATTAAACTTAGACAATTTTTGACAATTATTTTAAAATGTTTTTATGCTCCTTTATTTATCTTCCCCCTTTTTTTCTTCCATTACACATATGTTGGTGTTTTAACATGTTCATTTTACTTCAGTCATATTTCTCTCTGTTCTTTGAATTGCCTGATTCTTATCAAATAATCTTCATGTAAAGTTGTTTTGGTACGGGAATCGAACTCAGGACCTTGCTCTTGCCCTTAGCAGCAGGCACTTATGCTACTGAGCTATCTCCCCAGCCCTATCTTCAAGTAAATTGATGTTTTTTCCAGCCAGATCTATGGATGGGACTCTGTAAAGGATTTCATTTTCATTACAGTTGCTTTACTAAATCCTGAATTTCCATTTGGTTGTTTTAACACTTCTTCTTAAGTTCGACATTCTTTATTTGATGAGATATTGTGATTATGCCTTTCTTTGCTTCTTTTCTGAAGGTTTTTTTTAGCCCTTTGCACATATTTGACATTTATTAGGGAATGAGTATGTGAAGTTTGTTCCATCACAATTCTAGAAGCAATCATTTCTCACTTAAAAGATTTGGATTGACATTACTTGAATTCAAAGAAATATAATGTATGAGAAAATGAACAATAGATACATAATTTGGGGAAAATAACTTCCATTTTCTGAACTGTAAAATGTAGAAGATACTATTTTTGTATCATAGTATTATTTCATGTATCAAAAGTAATATAGAGATTGCAAGATGGCTGACTGAGTGGTGGCATGATAAGAGAGCCTCTCTGAGAAAAAATAAATAAAAACAACTCAGACACTGGAATCTGGCAACATGGAGAAAGCCAGACAAAAGGAGAGGAATTCTCATGACCCAGGAAGAAACTGAGGAAAAAGAAAAAAGAAAGAAGAAGCACGGATAGAGGGCTGGAGCTGGGCAAGCCCCAATGGCTGTACCAGCATGTCTTAGAGTCAGGTGACTCAGGATCTAGCTGAGATGGCAGCCCTTGGAGAGTGGGGGTTGGTGAGCTCCAGACCCTTGGCTGGAGGAGGTGCTGAGACAGGGAGCGGAAACAGCCAGTCAAGCTGTATGAACTTTGGTGAGTGATGGGAACTGGAATCCCCAAATCAGGAGAACTGGCTGGTGACATTTTGGAGTTGGGCAGGGCCGGCTTGAATCAAAACCCGAGGCAGCATCCCCTGATGACTCCTAGTCCAAAGCAGATTGGTGGGATCTGCTTAGGCAGGCCACACCCCTGGTTGAAACCCAATAGCCAGAGACTAGGCTTTTCTGGGCCAGTGGCATCCACAGGGAACACACAAACTTGTTGAAGCATAAACTGGTTGACTGGCATGGGGGAGGAGCCAGCTCTCAGCCTGCAACTTGCAGATCCACTACTGACTGAGGGGTGGTACTTCCCTAGCAAGTGCGCTGCAGAAAAACTGTAAGCAGTAGGAAAGGCCCAGAGACCTCTACCACCCACCTGTCTGAAAGGGCCAGAAACATGACAAGACAGAGAAAGAGCAAAAGGTCCCCAACTGCGGAACCAGGGAAAGTGAATCCAACAGAGGTAATTGCAGAGGAGGTTAAGAGCAGCAAACTTGTAATGTCAGAGACAGCCTCATCGGAAATGAAGAAATACCTCCATGACCTCATTGTTGAATTTAAATCTGAAATTCTAACTCAGATGAAGCAAGATATAAGAAGGTTAATAAAAGAAGTCCTGGATAATCCTCAAGTAGACACAAATGAAAGAATAGAGGAACCCAGAGAAAGGAGAGAAGCCTTTGATGAAGAATATAAACAAAACCTAGAATATATGAAACAGATCCAAAGAGAATATCAGGAAATTAAAAACTCCATTGAAAGCTGGCAAAACCTTTTAACAGAAACTAAAGACAAACTTTCAAAACTTGAAGATAGATTAGCAAAGTATGATCATGAGAGGAAGGATCTCTGGAAAATAACAAGGAACCAGGAAGCAATGATACAAAGGCTAGAAGATGACAAGAGGATTTATAACCTAAGAAAAAATATGTGAATGAAGATGCAGCAACAAATACAAATGAAATGTCTATTTACAGAAATAATTAAGGAAAACTTCCCAAACATAGGTAACAGAAGTGAAGTTCAGATAAATGAGGCATACAGAACTCCAGCCAACTACAACAAAAACAGTTCTACACCCAGACATATAATAATCAGGATCCCAGAAATCCATCACAAGAACAGAATATTAAAAGCAGTCAGAGAAAAGAAACAGATTACCTATAAAGCAAAACTCATCAAAATCACAGCAGAATTCTCAATGCAAACCATCAAATCAAGAAGAGCTTGGAGTGAAATATTCCAAGCCCTGAAAGAAAATAACCTCCAACCCAGAATGATGTACCCTGCAAAACTGTCTCTCAAAATTAATGGAGAGACAAGATATTTCCATGACAAAGAGGAACTGGGGAAGTTTGTGACCACTAATCCAACCCTGCAAAGAATACTGAAGGACATTCTAGAGAGAGAGAAGAAAATCACCAGGGTTCCAGGAATAATGGCAGAAAGGCCTCAAGGAAAGGGCAGACCGTGGAATGAAGGAGAAAAGTAAACAAATAACAACAGAAAAATAGCATGGCAGAGATAAGACAGAGCAGGTTGGTTATATCACTGTTTTATCTTGATTGATTTTATTTGAATCTGGTATGCTTGAGAGTGTCGAGTCTGAGAGAAGGGGCAACTACTCTGAAGATGATAGGATTCAATAGGATACCCATTCTGGTTTGATTGTTAATGGCCTTTGAAGTCCTTTAATGTGTCCAATGTTTAGATTTTATTAACAGTGTAAAGTAATGCTAAGTTTATATTATATTTGACGATATAGACAATTTTATTGAAAATAACAAGAGATATCATAGTGACTACCATATATCACCTAGTGTTGTGTTTTTGTATGTTCTTTTCATTTCGTGTTTCTCTAGGAATTTTGTATTGCTGACTTGTTTTGATTTGTTTCTCCCTCTAATACAGAAAGGCTAGGTACATGTGTAGAGACTTATACATGTGTAGAACTTCTAAGTACTTTACAAGAATGGATTATAGTTATTGTAAAGAAAAAAAAGGAAAATAGAATATTCTAAAGGATATAACTGCATGTATGTTTGAGTGTGTGGAATTAATAACCATGTTGCTAAAGTTTTAGTTGGATGGGTGAGCAAAACTGACTGCAGTTTCATTGTTTGGATGTCTACTTTGTGGACTTTACTTTTGTAACTTGAACAACTGCATCTAAGAGGAAAGTATATAATTATCAACTAGTGATTTTTACTGGTTACTGTTTTTGTTTTTGTTTTGTTTTGTTTTTAAGATTTTGTATTGTTTCTACCCTCTTTCCATTTCAAAGTTTTTTCTTTAAATAAAACAATTAAATAAAAGCAAGAGGAGGAAAAGAAAGTGCTCTAAAAGAGATAACTGTATGTAACCTTAAGTGTGTAGGATTGATAACCATGTTACTAAGTTTTTGTTGGATCGGTGAACAGAACTGTTTGCAGCCTCACTGTTTGAATGTCCACTTTGTATGCTTTAATTTTGTAACTTGAACAATTATATCCAAGAAGACAATATGTAATGTATCAAATAGTGATTTCTTACTTTTTAACTTTTTTGGAATTCTGTATTGTTTCTACCCTTTTTTCTGTTTTGCTTCCCCCCTCTTTAAATAAAATTTTAAAAAAATAAAAATATAGAATGCATATAAACATTTAGTGTTTTGCCTATCACAGACAATATACCTAAAAAATGTCACTAAAGAACTGAATGAATTTGGAATGGAGTTGGTATCTTTCCTTTTGATTATGAACTTTCTCAAATTTATTTTCCTTTCTTATTCTCTAATCATAAAGACTTTATTTTTTATCACTGTTTGGAGGAGTATTGATTTGCACCACACAATCTTTTTTCCTTCATATTTTGTTTTTAATCTTAAATCAGCTTATTTTTTAATATTGCTTTTAAATTGTTCTTGATGATCTTGCTCTCCACAGTACTTATCTGCCTGCATGCTGACCCCTTAATTCCCTGAATTCTTTAACATTTCTTTTCTCCTCCCAATCTCTATGTCACTTGCATGCTTATTTCCTTTACCTTTTTTTTCCTAATTGCAACACCATAATTTCAATTTCAAAAAACCATCTTTCTGTCCTATCTTTTGGATCACAATTTTATTGCTTCAACTCCAACAATCTTCAGTCCAACTTAGATCAAGTTAGTATTATATTGTACCTCCTCTCTTAATATATTTCATTTCCTCTTGTTCTACTTTTAATTCTATGTTCAGACACTATAATCATTCTCTTGATTCCCTCCAATGCTTCATGAACTTTCATGTTTCTCCCTTATTTAGCACATTTTGCTGATGAAATTACTATGTCAGTCAATCAAAATGTTCACTTATGTGCCTTCAACCTCCAGCTGTACAGTTGGAAAGTTTAAAGAAAACACCTTGCAGAGACTACTGGTCTCATACTAGATTACTAGTAGCTTCAATTTAGTTTCCTAATGCAATCATGCATTAACTTGTTTTTTCACTTCTTCTCTTTTAGATATTTTCCATGATTTCCTTTATCTTCTTATGCTTCTCAAACTTTCTTTTTCAGTATCAATCTCAGTGGATGAGTTAGTCATCTACTTCACTGAGAAAAAAGCATTTTAAGAAGAAATCACATATTTTCCTGTTAATGCATCACTCAACTACTATTATCTGTGTTCTTACGTTCCATCTTCTCTCCTGTTGCCAACCCATTCATGCTTCTTCCTATGCCGATGTGTCTGCACACAGACACCATCAATTCTTCCCTGTCCCAGCAATGCTCTACACTTTCAGCAGCAGCATGAATATTTCCATTTTTACTCAGCCATTCCTGTAAGCATACAATTGTGTATGTCACCATCACAAAGATCCTTCCTTGATACTACCTTTTCTTGCAAAATTCCTTCAGGAGGTTCTTTGTCAGAATTCTAGAAACAATTTCTTACCATTCTCTCTGTATTTACTAGATTCCTCTGACTCTATATTACAATTGCTTTTCTCAAGGCCTCTATCTTTATCTGTTTGCTGTTGCTATAACAACAAAATAACTGAATATGTTGTGAAAGTAAGAAATTTATTTAGCTCATAATTTTAGGGACTCAAGAATGTAATGGCAGCATCAGCTTGACTATGGTGTGGATCCCTGGGCTGCATCACAATATGGTGCAAAGTGCGTGTGGGAGGGAGATATCACATAGTGAAACAGGAAGCTACAGCATGTAGGGGCCAGGTTATTCACCAGTAACTCACCATTGCGAGAGCTAACTCATGTAAGAGTAATATTAAATCTTTACAGTGGCACTGCTTTCATGACCTAATTATCAAATTCCTACCTATTAAAGTTGGTACAACTTCACACCTCTGCCCCTCTAGGATTGAAGCTTCCAGGACACAAACCGTTGGTCAACACACTCAAACTATAACCAAATCACAGTGTTCTGTCTCTGGCTTCTAAGATTTATGTCCTTTCACAATGCAAAATGCATTCATTCTATCTCCAAAAGTGTCAAAATCTTAACTATTTTATCTTCTCTTTACATCCAAGTTCAAAGTCTCATCTGTGACTCAAAGCAAATTTTTCCTGCAATGATTGTGTAAAGTGACTGCAGGAAGTTGCACACTTCCAAGACAAAATGCTGGACCTGGAATATGATAATTATTTTTATTCCAAAGTAAAGAAATAAGGAAACATGAAGCAAGACCAAAAAGCCAGCAAGGGAGATGTTAAATTTTAAAGCATCATGTTTAGCATTCTATGTTATTTCCAGGGGGGTAGTGAGTCTCCCAAGGCCTTAGATTATCTGTTTCCCCTGATGTTGCTGGTGGTAGCCCAAATGTCTACTTTCTTGGGCTGCAAATTGATACCTTCAGCTTTCCTAGGCTGTTATTACACTGCTGGTTACTTTTCTAGAATTTTGGCTGTATCTCCATTCTCATGGCTCCATTCTAGTGGAGAAGGTCTTTGTCAGCCCTAACCCTGTGGCAAAATTCTGCCTGGTCTCACAGGATATCCTTTGAATCCTTGGTGAAAACCATCATGACCCACAGCTTCTACATTCCGCATACTTGCAAATCCACCCCCAAATGAATCCCAACTTCTGTATTTCCTTTCCTCAGAGTGGCGGACATATCTGTGTCTCCACCTAGTTTCACCATTTCTGGAGCAGCCACAGAGCACTTTACTGGAAATCCTCAAGAAAATCCTGAGATAGTTCTATCTAGAATGGTAACTCAGGTTTCCTAAAAACATGTCTGGACTTCTAGGCCTCTATGTCTATGTTAGAAAAATCAGCCTGAAAGATTTCTGTGTTGTCCTTTAAGTCCTTGCCTCATGGTCTTGATAACAGCTCCTCATTCTCTTGTGAATGTCTGCAGTAAGCCATTTCTAGACCACATGCCCTTTTGCAGCAAAGCTGTGAACTTAAAAATCTATCCATTCTTCTTCCAGATATACAGTCTACCTTTAAGTCATGTAATTTTTGCCAAATCTGACTGTATGCAGTTAAAAGTATTTCCTTGATATTCAGAAATTCCTTCTGACATAAATCTTGATCATCGTTTGTAAATTTGACCTTCCATATATCTCTAGAGCATGTATAAAGTTCAGCTAATTTCTTTACTACTTCATAACAGGTATAGCCTTAACTTTAACTGCCAATCAAATATTTTTTATTTCTATATGGGACCTCATCAGGCTTCTGCATCAGGTGACAACCAGAGTCCAATTTCTAAGACATTTTAGTTCTTTTTTAGTCTCTTTGTTTTCTGAATTATCTGCAGAATTGCAATGGTTTTAGATAGCATTCGGGTTTTTTTTTTTCCAGGCTTGTCCTGAAAATTCTTCTAACCCTACTTATTACCAAGTTACAAAACTGCTTCTAAATTTTTGATATTACTATAAGCAAAAAACCTCTTGCATACCAGCATGCTGGTATCAAACTTTCATTACACAAACACTTGAGGAGCAAACCACATTCACCCCATATCATTATAACACTGGCCTCAAAGTTCATGTACTTTTCACAATGTAAAATATATTCATTTTATCTCTGTTGTTCCAAAGTCTTAAGTTTCGCTACTGTCACTCAAAAGTCAAAGTCCAAGTGTTCTCTCTTTTTGTTGTTTAGTTTTCTTTCTTTTTCTTTCTTTCTTTCTTTCTTTCTTTCTTTCTTTCTTTCTTTCTTTCTGCCTTTCTAACTTTTTTTTCTTTTTTTTATTGGCCTAAACTGGGCCCATTTTTCTTAATAGAATTATAGGATCTATAATTAGGTGAAGCATCAAGAGGTTTAAAAAAAGGTTTATTCTCTGCCAAATAACAGAAGAAACAGAAAGACTGGCTCAAATCAGTTTCTCAATCATGGAGGTTTAGAAAGTCATAAACACATCATAAAAGAAACAAGGGTGAGGTTAGGAATAAATATTCATGCTTTTCTGGAAATGGGTAGATTTGCTATAAATTCAGGTGTAACACTTGTTTTTTATTCCATTTATGGTTCTTTCTAGTGGGCATCATGGTAGATGGAAACTGTGATGATGCCAGAGAATTCTTCATTTACATGCAAATGGATTATAATGAAGTGAAACAACGAAGTCCTCTGATGCACGTTCTCACAGTCCTCTGGTACCCATGTGTTCTGATAGCCCACTGCAAGAGAAGCCTCTGGCCTGTCGACATTCTGTACTCATAGACAATATTAGAGTGGACAGAAATTCACTTATGCTAAAGCTACATAAACAGTACCAGGCAACACAATCTCTCATTGTAGACTCAGGGCAAACTCCTTCCAAGTGTGATTTGTTTTTAAAGTTATATCCTTCCATGACACAGTGGTAGAAAAATCTCATTCCAAAGGGAGGGAATAAGTACACCTGAAGGTGTAATGGGCCCAAGGCAAGACAAGCAGGAAAGACATTACATCTTCAGTCTCCAAGACCATCATTCTGTGCATATTCTTGTGGAGAGCTGGTACCTACGGCCTTGAGCATCCTTGTCTCAGAGCTTTGCTGATGATAGCACCCATGGATATCCCATGGATACTCTCTTGAGCTTCAGGTTGATGCCTGTGGATTCTAGGCTGGCACTGTACTCTGTTGATAGTTCTACTTTTCTGGAGTCTCAGGAATGGCAATTGTACACCTACAGCTCCTGTAGACAGTCTAGTGGAGAATCTTTGCAATGATTCTGCCCTTTTTGTAGTCTTTGTTGAATTTCTAGGCTTTCCTTTAAAAATTTGAAACTTAAAGAGCAACTGTTTCTAAGATAATAATATGCAATATATTAATTAGCGTTAATTTTCTACTATTTTTTCTTTGAAATTCTGTATTGTTTCTTTTTTCTGTTTTTTTTTAAATTAAAAAAACAATTACAAATTGAAGCTTAAACCTTGAAATTTTTACACAGTGTGCCTAAAAATTAAGTACCAGAAAGGCACCTTCAAGCTCTGCACCCATACTCCAGGATACAGGGTGGGCCCACTTGAAGCAAGGCTGGAGCAGCTGAGGATTATTTTGCCTGAAATCTGAGGACTGAATGTCAGTATATTCTGAACCTCAGGTTCATTTCATGAAACAATTCAGCATTTCAAGGCAGTCATGAAGATTTCTGATACTTTTGAAGTTTTTTCATACTTTCTTGATTAACACAAGCCTCCATTTTATTCATGCTAATCTTTTTCAAAAGTAGTTGTTGGGCCAGGACTTTATCTCCTTTTCCTGCATCATTCCCTGATCAGATTGCAAATTTTCCCATTTTTTTCCCTTCTATTTCTTTCTCCACTCAAGGCTGCAAACCAATGAACCTCACAAGATACTGCAGTCATTACTTTTAAATTTAGCTTTACTTAAAGCTTTAGGGGCTTCACAGCTCACGCAAGTCCTTTACAATGAAGAGTGTCTTCTTCAAATTCTGATTTAAGTCTTACTGTCTTCTGAGCCTTTGGCAGAATTGATTGTACTAAACTTTTTACAGCATTCTGGTCCCTTCGATAGCTCATCCAAACTTTGAACTGCAACCCATTATCCCATTCCAAAGCCACTTGTAGAGTTTCAGATTATAACAGCTATTCTAACCTGTCAATTTTCTACATTAATCCACTTTTTTAAATCATTATATCAACCATCTAAGGCAGTACTTAAAAAGGACAGAGATTTATTTAGATAGCAGTTTTGGAGAATAAAAGTCCAATTTGCACAACCTCCTCTGTTTGGTCTCTGGTGAGATCTTCCTTTACCGTGTCACTACGACGTGGAGGAGCAGAAAAAAAGCAATGTTCTTGTGGACAAGGGGCCAAACCTGAGGAGCATCCTCACTGAGAAAAAGCATTTCCTCATGAGAGCTAAATCACAGTGAAGACATAGTTTACTCCTTTCAGAAAGCAGTGACTTCATGATATGGTTGCTTGCCAGCTCTCCAGGTTTCCACCAACTCTTAACATCACCACGCTGAGGATTAGGTCTCCAGAACATAAAACTTTTTGAGACGAACTACATCCAAGCCATGGCAATCTATGTCTTCCATATTATTAATTTCTATGATCAATTAATATACTATTTGTACTGTCTATGTTATTTGACATACTTGACCTCTAACTTCTTCTAGAACCATTTTTTTGATGTGTGCCATTTCTCAATGTGCCTGCGCATTTTTGCATGATCCCTTTACTAGTTCCTCACTTCACTAACTTCAGTACCTCAATGTCTTTCTTTTATTCCTGTATTTACTCCCAAGATGATGCCATTCTTATCCCATGGTCTTAAAAGATATTTGTGTATTTATAACATTGAAAGTCATATTCTGTAGGTGGGATCTTCCTTGTATTATATATGTGACAGCTTTTTCAACATGTGTACGTCTTCTCCAACTTAAAGTAGTAAGGGGCCTTCATTTCTAGTGTTTCTAACTTATCTACCAGTATGTGGCCACTTCAAATCACTTTTCTATACTGTGTTGATTAGGAGTAAATACATTTTTCAGGTGGTGAGGAATTTTGGTGATCCTCTTTCATTGACCTGGTCTATCAAGAAGTGCCGTGTGATCTATTTTCAAACTGCATCCAGAATTCAATTCTGTATCTTTATACTTCATCTTCCACAGTTCTTGTTCTTGGCACCATTGTTTTGTTGCTGCATGTCACTATGTTTGGGGACAGGTTCCCAGGTTCTTGACAGATTCAACTTGGACATTGCACATGATGCCAAGGAGTCAGCAGCAAAGTTTATTAAAGCGATAACATGGTTAGGTCACACTAGTGAAAGGAAAAAGGCACCAGCACCTAGTTCCATAGGGCTGAGGAGTTTAAATGTGTCTGCTTTATAATGCATCCCATCTGGTCTTCCTAAGAAGGATGGTAGGGTGATTGACAGGGTGGTGATTCAGATCCCCTGCATCTAAGTGTCTTGACTGCCTCTCCCATAATTCATTGTGTTATAATTCTTTGTATAAGACGCAGCTCATATGCCTGAGTTTTCAATGAGCTCCAGGGGAAGAAAAGTTAATATAAGTCAAAAAGGAAGATCTCAGGCACATGCATCTTGGCTTGGAATTTTTGGAATTCTCTAGGGCTGGCTTGCAATCTCTGCTTCCCTCACCTCCACCACTGTGCAGTAAGCCCTGAGGTGGGTTGACTGTTGGCCCTGGAGCATTGCCCAAGTTCAGGTGAATGAGTGTCACTTACCCATCAGTTGTGGCGTGTCTCTTTATCTTTCTCCTGGGTTATTGCAATACAGTATTAATGCATCCCTTATCTTCTGAAGCCCTTGGTCCTGTAGTTCATACTAAATAATCTATGTAAAATTTTACTTCCACCTCCTGCATTTCAAATATGACTTCTTCATTCTGTGTTTTCTCTTTAGTACTCACTTATGCTGTTAAATGTTTTATTTTTAAATTAGATTTATTCTCTATCTTCTTCAACAGCATGAATATTCCATGTAGCTATTTTTACTTTCTTCTTATTCCTCCTCTTCTTTCTCTTTCTCCTTCTTCTCTTCTTCCCATCTTCCACCTTCCTCATCTTTTTTCTTCTTCTTCCTCCTCCTCTCCTTCTCTCTTTCCTCTCCTGCTTCTCCTCCTCTCCTCCTCCTCCTCCTCCTCCTCCTCCTCCTCATGTTTCTAACTTTTGCTCACTTTCCTGTGCTGTACTGAAGAGTGGTAAATATGTTATTTCAGTTACTTGGGTCAAGAATTTTGGTGTCAATCTTGATTCTCTTTTTTCTACCTGGCCTATTGAGAAACACTATGTGGTCATCGTCTCTGCCAACCCTCTTCTTCCTCCTCTTTTTAGTACTGAGGATCAACCCCAGAACCTTTGTACTGAGCTACAGCCCCAGGCTCTTTAATCTTTATCCTGAAACAAGGTCTTCATAAATCACTGTTACCCAGGTTGAACTTGCACTTTTGATCCTCTTACTTCAGTCTCCCAGCATGAATATACCATCATACATGGCTTTGTTTGTTTGTTTGTTTTTGCTCATCACCAATCTGTTTTTAGTTATGACACACAGCTAGGACCATGACCAGTACTTTTATGAATGAATGACACAGTGGCACTTCAACCAACTTTAGGGAATGGGACAGGAGATTAATTTGAAGTTACTGTGTTGAACTGTCTCTATACAAGAGATAATTAAAACACACATACAAATGCGCACACACACACATAACACAAAAGTAAACCACTGAACTAGGGAGTACAGAAAAGAAAGAACCCAACTAGTGAGAGTCATTAAACAACTGACAAATTATATCCTGGAAGCTAGACATGAGGAAGAGCTAAACTGTTAAGTATTGGTGAGAACTTGATTGTTGTCAAAGAAACTCAATCTCTTTATGAAAATCATTTAATTCAACAGTACATGGGCATCTCTATTACATAAATAAGATTATGTAGGTTTAAGGAAGTAAGAGGTGAGTGGGTGTGAAAACAGTGCAGTTTGCATGTAGGATTCTTGCTGGAGAAAATTAGCCTGTGAAATAAAGTCAAATGATAGAAGGAGTTTTAAAATAGGGTACTAATTTTAAGAGGAAGATTTTCAATTTGGGAATTCTAAACATAGTCAAAAGATAAATAAGACTTAAAGACAAAGTCAAGTTGATGAACATTAGCACAGATATAGGTCTCCCTGGAAAAAGGGGATTCCATCTTCCCAAAAAAGAGGATAAATTTCACTTGGAACAACTGTCTTACATATGTGCGACTTAAAGTGAATCATGAAAAAAGAGTTACTGTGCTCCAGTGAGCACTGTGAACTGGTGACAAGCACTTGTAGGAAATTATTCCAAAATTCTCTATGGGCAGAACATAGATTAGGTTTTAGGTAATTAATATTAAATTGGCATTATGAATTCTCTCTCTACTGTTGTGGAGGCCCCTCTTAGAAGTTTCCTAACTATGAAATCAAATACCTATTACATGTGCTTGACTCTGTAAGCATGTAGAATGATCTACTGGATCTCAGATATAGAAATTTCTTACATTAGAATCCGTGTTAGTCCAAGGCTTAGTTAATAAATGAGTGTGGTGTCTGCCCCTGGGCCAGCTGTTCCAGGCAGACACTTCCTCTGCCTGTGCCTGAGGCTGGCCTCCAGTGTGAATATGACCTAGGGAAAAAGAACTGCTTAAAACTCCATGGTTCCACCACTTTTCTTTCTCTGATCTTGCTTTTGTCACCTCCTAGTACTTCAGGCTTCTGTGATTGTCGTTTAATTTTCCATGGTCTGTCCTGCAATCTTAAGATGTAATTTCCATGTTATCTAATAAGGCACACTTTGGAAACTATTGACATGTGTGCTAACATGAAGAATTCCTCAGTATGTGAAGACAAGAATTAAGAGTGATGATGTTGATGTTGGAAGTTCTGATTTATTTCCAAAGCTATATTTGTTCCTTTGTGAGCTCTAATTCACCAGATGCATCGAAAAAAGACTCCTCATTGAAGAGGTCAAGAGCACTATTTTGTGGTTAACACTAATGTTGGCTTAGTGCTACCCATTCATTGTTATTGCTATTGTTACTGTTATGTTATGCAAATAAAACTGGTCTTTCCTCTTCATTGTGGCTGTGTTGTAGATTTAATTACATTTGAAATTGGGGAAGGATCAGAAAGCTTGTCAATTTTAAAGACATAAAAAATGAGTTCTAACAGTCGAGTGTTATAAGGCATTATGATTTGTTGAGATATTAAAATCGGCTCCTTCATCAACAACTGTTATGCTAACAGTCAATCCATTAAAAGCATTAGAAAGAACTGTGTTGTTTCTGGAAAACTGTCACATATCAGTTTGTTATAACTGACCAACAGTGTGATTTTCTCTAAATTAAAAAGCACCAAATTTAGATTTTTGTGGTAGCATATAAAAACAAACTACATTATGAGGAATAATATGAAGTAATATAGTGTGATAATAACAATTTGGCTATTATTATCTTTTTATTAAAGATATTCTGTTTTCAGTTACCTAAAGCTCTGTGTGTTTGTGTGTATGTGATTGTGAGAGACTAGAAAGAGAGAGAGAGAGAGAAGAGAAAAGAGAGAAGAGAGAAGCTTCTTCTGATCGTGTTTTATCCCCTTAATCTATATCCAGCATGTGGAGTTTCTCCCCATGAAAGGATATGAATACAGTATTTGTTCTTGAGCACATACAAAGGCATCTGTATTCAATATTCAGTACTGATACATACTAAATGCAGTTTGTGTATTACAGACTATTTGCTACCCTTTCTAATCACAAAAGATTTGTGCATAGTGAAAAGTCATTACTTATAATCTTTGGTCAATTTGGTTAGGGCATTAGTTAAATCTTTATTCTTTCATAATATAAAAAAGTAATTATGATAGAAGAAAGAAATGCTGATTTTAAAATTGAGGCATTCTTACCTTTTTTACATTAACAAGTGACTATAATAATAATTTATGTATGATTAATTCATGTGTCAGTCCAGTTATGAGAATAATTTATACTTTGGAACAAAATATGAAAATAATGATGTCCAGTTGATTTTTTTAAAGTTGACTTAATCAGTATTTTTGTCTATTTCTATGAAACTAAAAAAACAATTGGCCTTTTAATTATGATACAAATAACCTTCACTCTCAGCAGAACACAGCCATTAAAATCTATTGTTTCCAGTTAAAATGAACTAGAGATTTTAATTCAAACAGCAAACACTACCTATCTTGTGTTAATAGATCATTGCCTGCAGCTTCATTTTCTATTTTAAAACAACCTTATGTGTTTTCACAAATAAAAAAGTAACACTTTTAACTTTACTCAAGGTGAAGAAATAAAGTCTGGGTTTAAAAAGCAAACCAGCTGCCCATCTAGTCTACCCCACATCGTTGCTCTCTTTGACAAGCTAGAATTTGTGAGGCCCTCTTCCAGCAAATGCAAGATACTGCACTTTTGCAAATGACTAAAAACTCATGCTAGTATTTCCATAGCCTTTTTATGTTGTCTCCCTCATAGATGAAATATGGTATTCTTTCCTTTAAAAAAAGACCTCACTCTGTTACATGATTGATTATGATAGAGTTTTTTTCTTAAAAGACAAATCTGGTAATGCAGAGTAGCAGATTGCATGGATGATAGTCATATTTCTCTCCTTTGTAACATAAAATTTGTTTAGTATAGCACTTTTTTAAAATGGAGATGTGTGTCATGCGCAGTACAACTAGACCATAGGCAACGTGTTATTGTCTCTTGAAGAAAGCCATAATATGGCTACCAGAAGGTTGCTGAAAATGTCTGGTGTAAATTTTCATCTCTGACCATGTGACTGAGGCTAAAATCAGCATGGGGAAATTTTTTTCCCTGTTAACATATTTCCACTTCAAACATTCTGACTAGATAAACTCACCTTGCTAGAGTAGCTCATGTATATAATTTTACAAACAGTAGGGAATTACAGAGCCCACGCCACAATTCAAAGATGAAACGTTCGGGGTGTAATTCTAGTATCTTGCAAGTGCTTGTGCGTGCCTCACTTTTCAACATGCATATAAAATGGCTGCATGTGGAAGGGCTGTAGAACCATGGTAATTGTCAGGATAAATGAATACTGAATGTAAGAATTGTCACTATGACATGTTTTACATTACCTACATGTTAAAAATCCTTTTATGCTAGTACTTTGCATAACATGCTTAGACAAGCATATGTTGTTCCTCAGTTTCTTCAGAGAAATGACCAAAGTTAATAGTCCAGCCAGAAATGTACTCATATTTCATTGTACACAACCAGTGTGATCTATAAATGATCTTACACTAAATGAAAGAAAAGAAAAATAAAGACACTTTTAATCTGACACTCCAGCAATAATGGTGTGTGTGAGTATATGGGTTATATACAAAAATATGGGATTTATTCTCATTATGAATGGCTTCCCTTCTCTCTTTCCTTTTTAAAAATTTCTACTCTAGGTGTTAAAAACATTTGTGGAATATTTGTGACAGTGCTCACATGACCTTTATATCTGAAAAATGAAAACCTACTAGTACAACTATCTGTTACCTGTCTAGTATCATTGTTTTCTAATTTCACATTAAAACTAACTTTCAATCTGAAAAAGACTGAGTTTAAGAATCCTAGCATATTTTCAAGCAATAATTTATAGAAGGTGAAATGGTGACTTTTATTATATATGGTATTTTCTAATATATAAGCCTTCAACTTTAATAGACCTACCCCAATAACATAAAATGCTATGTGTAGAACATTTGTGTGCAGCAGAGCTAGCTGTGTAGCACTGAAGTATAGGGTTGTCTACAAAGAAGTGCTTCAGATCTTCTGTACTTGCAGACACATATTCAATAGAATTGTCCTGTCTGCCTTTTGTTTATAATCGCAGTTTATCCAAATCCACAGTAAAATAAAGACCATTTAGTGCCATGAGTCTGAAATTACATATTTTATTTGAAGAAACTTAATAAGTACAAATGAAGACTTTGATTGCAAATAGAAAAATCAGAGTCATTATTTCACAGAATAAAATATGGGGAAGAGAAAGTTGACAAAGATATCTTGTTGTTGCTGTCGAATGTTAATCTAACTGGCAGTCATGAAGTTCCATGAGCAGGTTTTCTGTTTTCTGATTTTGTTCTCATATTTCAAGCTGGCTTCTTACTGCACAGCTTTGCAATTAAATAAATTCTGTCATGAACATTACAATACTGGAAAATATATATAAAGTTCTTAGTTGCTTAAAACACACTGAGCATTTGATAAATATTATTCCTTTTCCCTCTCATCATTTAAGACGTTATGTTTATAATTACAGTCCCTATATCATGTGTGTGCATCTCCGTTGTTCCAGATTTGGCATGAATCCTTTTATCTGACTGAAACCTGTGTCTGTGAAATAGAACTCCTCAGTGATCCATCTATTCTTTGCTTTTGAGTGAGATTAGTGATCTGAATATAAACACATCGGACATCTTTTTGCTGTCATTATCACTCTAGAAGTGACCTGCTGCTATGCCATGTCCCAGTCTCTCCATGCTCTCTCCTGATCCTTTTCAAGAAACAAATACTCCTATGAGAGGCAGGAAGCTAAAGAGAGATTCATGTAAACAAATCACAGGTAGTAGAGGAAAAGATTATTTTCAATAGTTCTCGGCAATCGAGGTGGGTATTACCTGGTTTAAAATGACAGAGTATTCTCAACCCATTTTAGGCTCCCAGATTAAACCAACAGATGTCATCTTTGGGGTAATGCACACCAGGGAGGTAGAGCCCTGGAGAGACTGCAGCTAAATCAATGGAAAGTACTTTTGTTGGTACCTGTAATAGTTCTTCATCATTAGTTTTTTTTTTATAGCAAGAAAATAAAAAAGAAAGATTCATTATAGAATTTCCCTAATAAATTAACCTCAATTATTTTCTTTCTTTGCTCTTAGTAGAAATAGAAAATAATGTGTTAGAGTAAAATGATTTTCTCTTTAGAATCAGTTATCATAAATTAGACTGAGATCAAGGTTCCCCGAGTCTACCTTCTTCATTGTTGAATGTACACCTTATTGAATGAAAGTTGCCCACACTCTCTAATATTTTTTCTAGACCAAAAGTAGATTAAAGCACATTTTAAATTGTCCACTCCAATCCAGAATAGTGTCTGTCAATAAAGTATGCTAAGGTGAAGAATGAGATATTGTATTAACTCATAACAAAAATCCAAGTTCTTTATACCTTCTTATAATAGAAATTTGCACAAATTGTAAATACCCTCTGTGCATATGTACACACCCCCACACTCACACATACCCATATCTAAAACAATACTGTACTCTTCCTACCTTTTGTTTCATTTAAAGTAATGTGAATGGCCATCTTTCCTTTTCATTATATATTGCAAATTTAGCATTCATTGTCATATAGAATTTTAAAATAAGTAATTGTTACAATTATTTAGTCCAAAAAACATTAATATATAAGTTCTTTCTAAGTTTTCACTTTTATGAGTAATACTGTAAGATGTTTTGGGGTCATTCTTTTGTTTTATCTGTTGTTTGTTTTTTCTTTTACCAACAGAGTTTTAAGGTAAATTTATCTATGTATCATATCATTATTCTAGTTTATATTATGAAGTCAGAAAGGCAGTTCCTGGACTCAATTTCCAAATATTTTATCCTTTGTTTTTGATGAATAAGTTCATGATTTTATTTATGCAAAGATAATTATGTTGCTGTTGTTAAATTTAAGTAATAAAGTATAGATGGTTATATTGTTTCTCAAATGAGTGAACATTTGTTCCCATATAGTGATAGATTAATCCATTTTTTTCCTGGCCACTAGATGCTTTTTTCATTATCATTAAATTTATTCCTGGATTATCTATCACATCCATTTGGTGCACAATGTTTGCACTAGTAGCATACTTTTAAAATGACAATAGGTGATCTTAATTTTCATTTACCAACATAGGAATTTGGGAATTGGTAGGGAAAGTTCCTAGCTGAAAATACGATAGGAGGTATAACCAGTTCTGTTGTTTAGAAAACTTGAGCAATGCCTTGAAAAGGTAAATGAAAATAATAAAAAAGAAAAAAGATGGAAGATGAAGAATAATATAGGTGATTGGCATTGCAACCCCAAAGGAAGATGGAAATTGTATGTGGACGTATACTGTGCTACTGATTTGTACTTTCTCAGGTAGGACTAGTTATATTTCCAGCCAAAAAATGTAGATATTGATGACATTCAAGAGCTCATTAAATGTAACTTGGTGAGTGAAAAACTGAGTAAGCAGAGTGGTGGTCAGAGAAGTGATGTTAAAGTTTATGTGACTGTGATGGGTATGATAAACCTGTGGTCCTTTTCTTTGGGCTGAACATTTTTATACAAGAAAATTATCAGAGAAGTGAGATACAGTTGAGTAAGTTGAAGGAATAAAACTTCATGGACACAGAAAATATAAAATTCTTTTGCTATAATGAGGCAGGAAAAAGTTTAGGGGAAAAGGAGAGCAAACTGCATATTTTAAAATGCAATCTTTTTAAGATTAGGCATGTGAGGCAATATATTTAATATAAAAAAAGCATTTCAGAATAAAAAGAAAGCAAATCTGACCTAAAATGTGATGCTGAGTCATTGTTACATGGCAGGAGGAGAAAGAGAAAGTGGACATAAATATTTGAAAGGAGTTCTCCAAGCTCAATTAAATGCTTAGGCAGGTCCCCAAACTAAATTAGATGCCAAGAAATAGTTGGCAAACAAAGTGTAGTGATTAAGTTCCACAGGGTTTAGGAATGAGGTCGCCTCTCAGCATATTATGCTACATCCCTGGTCCTGTTCGCTAGTTTACGTGGGAACTGAACAAATGAAACAAATAGATCAGAGTCCAAAATGACATTTAAAAAGATATCTGAAACTAGATGCTAAGGACAAACACAACTACTGCCAGAGACAGTTGCGGATTCCAAGGGCAGCTCTACTTTGGCCAAATGGGAATTTCCACTTTTGGATAATTAATGTGCCAGGATCCTGGGGTTTGGTGTGAATGAAAGAAAATGCGATGCTCATAGAGAAAAAAAATACACACTGGGCTTAAGAAGTTTTAGCTTTGGCAGTCTCATTAATGTACCAACAATTTAGCTTTATTTGAAATCTCAAATTAGGATACAAAGACAAGAATCTTGATTTTAGGATTTGATAGTTCATATCAAGATTTCAGCATTAATTTGGCATCTTTAAACTATCTATAGCTTTATGTATCTATAACTCTATATTGATTAAATAAAAATATATTGGCATTGTATAGGTTGTTGTTTTTAATTACTTATAATGGGTTTTAAGTTAACAGATATAATTCCATTAACAAATAATTTGCTTTGAGTTTTAATAGCTGATTTTGTATAATACAGTGGCCTCTCTGGTGGAGGGTTGGGAGGCTTTCCAAAGGACTGACACTGGCAGAGAAAACTAACTTGAGTTTGACCCTTAGATGTGAGTATCTAGAATGCCTTTTTTTTTTTTTTTTTTTTTTTTTTTTTTTTTTTTTTTTTTTTTTTTTTGTACTGTGGATTGAACTCAAGACCTTTTGTTTGCCAAGCAGGCACTTACACCACTGAGCTAAACCCCTGGCTAGATGTATGTATAAGCATGTGTAATTACACTTTTGATGACAGCACTGGCTTTTCTGTGTTAACAAAAAAAAAAAAAAAAAGAGCAAAGCAGAAATTGTGGCAGCTAAAAGAAATTTTGTTGCTGCCTAGAACATTTTATAAGGACTAGAAAACATTTAATTCTAGGAAATGGAAGTATGGGGTATGATTAAATATGTAGATTGGGAAATTATTCTTTTTATTATTAATAAAATAGAGAATGTAAAGGAAATACTCAACCTTAAGTTTATAACATAGAAATACTTGTATTTCATTTATTTTCTTCAAATAACTGCATTCATTCACATGTCACAATTTACATCAAATAGAGCCAGAGGTAGATAGGATCCCTAATATAGAGATGCATGAACTAGTACAGAAATCTCTCAAACAAACCATCCAAAGAGCTGCAGTTTGTCACTGAACTGAGAACAGGACTCTGCCACTGGTTTAAACCTCTTTCTAACTGGTCCATACTTCCTTTAAACTCTAAATTTTGGGGCAAATATGGTTACTGCAGTATAATCCCTCAGTGAAGTATACTGGACTATGAAAATATTAAAAAAATTGCAACATGAAATTGCTCAATATTGGATTAATCTTCAAACAAAATCACCACACATGAACTGAAATTTTAGGTTATTGCTTCAAGAGTTTTTAATTGAACCTTAGAAAAGCACAGAAACTGTAAAATTTTACCATTTTTATAACTGACAGCCAAGTATATACATAGTGAAGTTAACTTAAAAATTACCTTTGAATAACACTATGTGCTTGAGAAATCTGCCTAAATAAAGAAATTATCTGTGAAATGGGGATAAAAGCCTATTTTTAGTTTGCATCGCTGACAGGATTAGTGAACATACAGAATGTTCTAAACTGATTTTAAAAAGACATCAAAGAGGGATACATGCTATCATCAGTACAGAGATGTTTTGGAAGGAGGGAATGTTAATTCATTTATAATTTAAGTGGTAAATCCATAAAGTACTTGCATGTATTTCTCAGTTAAAGTTACATGCTATTAATAAGGTTAAAGCCATTTTATTTCCAGATAAACAAACAAGAGAAATTTAAATTTCAAGAATAGAGATTATGACTAGATATTTTTAAATTTAAAAATATCCACTAACTTATAATTTATACTAGTTTAACCAGAATTGGGTTGAGCTTTAACACACACTTGTTTCAGAAAAAAAGGCTTAATTTAGTTAACAAAGTATGCAAAAATTGTTCTCTTAATCTAGATGGAAATATTTATCTTGGTTAAATATTTAGTTTGGTTTTAAGTAGCTTAATAGTAGCCACTGGCTACAAACAATAATCTTTCAAATGATTGTTCTAATAATCTCTGTACATTGAGGAAAATACCTACTTTACTACATTTTACTCATTACTTTTTTATGATTTTAACTTTATTTGAAAGTCATCTAATAATTTAAAAAATTTTTAATAATAAACTTCAAACACTGATAGTAAAACTAATGTCTTTTCAGTATTCTTTAGTACCAGCTAAAGATTTAAGACTGAATTATAAGAATAATCAAATTATATAGGCCACTTGGTGATGTAATGAAATTGTTGCACATACAGTTGTAAGGTTTAAGACTATTTTCATTTTTTTCGTGCTGATATATGCAAGGGTTTACTACTTTATCTGTAGATATTCATTTTAATGAATCCATTCCACTCCTTGTTTTCTCTTCAAAAGCCATATATTACATTTTTTTTCCTGAGAAAGAGATTGTTATTTGAGAAAAATATCCATCAAATGAAGGACAATTTCAAGATACAATTCAAAGGTGAACACTAATCAGTTTAAATTAATATTTTCTTCTTTGCTGGTAAGTCATTTGGATAGGCAGTGTTATAATTTTAGCAGGGAAATCTAATCTTCCAGTTTCTGAGAAATTTGTATGATACGGGATCTTCTGGCCTTTGAATGTGTGCGATGATACAATTCCTGGTGTGTCTTGTCTGCGAAAAAGGCAGTCTATTTACTAAATATGTCAAAGAAAAAGAAATAATTTGGAATCCTTATCCTGGTTGGGTAGCTGAACTACTGCATCTCCAAACCTCACATGTCATAACAAATTTTCTTTTCTATACATGTTATTTAAATAATTTTCATCACTGGATTTCTGCATGTTGCTACAAAATGCTTAGATTCAGTTTCCTTGATATTTATCCAAACTGTGGTTCATAGGTAGACATATCTGTTGAGGGCAGTGGTAGACTGAGGTAGTAACTTCAGCAAAGTCTTGCCTACTGTCTCTTTCAGTATTTTTTCTATCCCAATTTCTCTCTTTTCTCCTTCTGTGGCTACAATTGTTCATGTGTCCCATTGTTTTATTATTGTTTCACCCTTAAATGATGCTTTATTTTACTTTTCATTGTGTTTCTGCTAACTTGCCTGCATGTTCATTCATTTTTTCTGTTTCAGATATACTCAGAATCCATCTAGTGAATCTTTCATTTTTGACGTTGTTACTTTTAGTTCTCCATTTGCCTCTTTCTTAAAAATGATTTTTTGTGACTCTGATAAAATTATCTCTCTGTTTATTTGTGTTGTTCACTTTTTCAACTTTCCTTCAGTATATTTTCCATGAATGATTTAAACGACTTGGTTGATCACTTAAAAGTCTGTTCCATTTCTGGAACTATTTCTACTGATAATTACAATTATTTTTATGTGAATAATATTTTTATTATATGCAAAATACTGTGTTCAAAAGGTTGGTAAACCTTGAAGTAAATAACAAGGAAACTCAAGAGGGTGGGTCATTTTTCTCTCAGTTCACTAGAGTTGGTTTGGAGCAATCTAATCTATAGTTGAATTGAGACTGCTGTAACTTTCTTTAATTCATTTCACCAATGACCTAAAATAATTTGAGGTCAAAATCAGGAACTTTCCTTCAGCAAGGCTGAAGATCTAAGCACCTACATATTCTAGATACATCTTTGCACTTTACAGACCACAATAAGTTTTCAAATCATGAGAAATTCCATCCTGTTTATTGCATTTTGAAGTAAGCCGAGTTGCTATGGAATTCTTTGCAATTCAGCCCTTCCCCAGCTTTCTGTTCCATAGAAAACTTCTTTTCACTATGCTGCCTTGAGCTCAGTTTTTGGAGGCCTGACGTGACAGATTTAGTGAAGACTTGCTGTGTCCATGAGGGGGTTCTCTCAGTTCTCTTTTCCCACCCTAGATTTGGCTGCCTTTCTCATGCTTGGTCACTAAGAAATGGTCTCTTTCAGCTCTTCTGTGCCTGCTCAACCTTAGGAGGTTCTGCTTCAAAATCACTGGTAGATGTCACTTCTGACCCTGCCCTGAACCTTTATCAGGCCCTCTGTGTTAGTATTTACTAAAGGCCTATGGGAAAAAGTTGGTGGGGAGGTACAGATTTTGTATGTGGCTACTGCTTACTGGATTCTGGACAGTCATGTCTCTTTATATTGGTTTTAAATTTTTCTAAAATTTAGTAATCTTTCCTGCCCTTATTGCCTCACTGTTTCTTTAAAAATAATAATGATAATACTTCTTTTTCCCAGAAAGAACTTGTTAATTTTCTTTTTTTTTCATTTTATTTTAAAGAGGGTAAAACTAAACAGCAAAACAGAACAAAGCAGTCAGAAGAAAAAAATGTAAGTGACATATTTCAAAGTAAGACAACAGGAGATCATTACTGGCTATCATATTGCCTCTTGTTTTCTTCTAAATAGTTGTCCATATCTTCACACACAATGAATTCATACAAAACAAAATAGTATTAAACTGGTCAGAACAGAGTGATGAAGGCATTATTCAAAACCAGACAATAGGAACATCAACAATGGCTGCCATAATGTCTCTCATTCTCTTCAAAATAGCTGTCCATACTTTTATGTATGTTGAAATGAAACAATACAAAACAGATTAAAATCACTCTGAACAAAGAATAATATAGTATGCTGGATTTCACAGCAAGATGCTATGGAATCAGTGTCTCTTTTTCTTCAAAGTAGCTTTTCATTTCATCATGCATTATATAATCAGTTGGCATAAACTGTTTAGGAGAAGTTCTATGCATGTATGGGTCTCTACATGTATACCTATACTTTCTATATTAGAGGGCAAAACAAAACAAAAAAAAACCCAAAACAAAATAAAACAAAACAATTTCTAGAAAAACATGAAACAAAAAAGACAAATAAATAACAATAGCAAAGAGCCCAGAACACTGACAATATAGGTCTTCAAAACAAAGTGGGAGGAGCATAACTAGGGTTGTCATTTTACATAATGATCTTCAAGAGTTCCTCAGATCACCATACAAAAATATGCACAATTGTTCCAATCCTATGAATGTTAACTTTTTGTTACAAGAGCTTATAGAATTTGTAGCACAATCATCTTAGCTATCCTAAGTGTGTTTATATAATTTTAGATATTTTTTCTTTTCCCTTCCTTTTTCTTTTTCCTCATATTCCCTGAGATATTATTTTCCCCCTTAAACAGATTCTTATCCTTTCACTGTATTTACTGAGTATTTTGTATCTTATATACTCTTACCATTTCTTACACTAGGGAGACAATATGGTATTTACACATATGAGTTTCATTTATTTCACTTATGAGTATAGTCTTGAGTTGCATCCACTTACTTATAAATATCTCAGTGTGATAATTCTTTATAGATGAGTAGTACTCCATTGTATAAAAATACCACATCTTTTTTATCCATTCCTCAGTTGATGGACATTTAGGTTGCTTCCAAGATCTGGCTATTACAAATTGTGCTGCCATAAACATGGGTGCACATATGTCACTGTGGCATGATTTTTTTCAGTTATTCTGGGAATATGCCCAGAAGTGGAATAGGTGGATCAAATGGAACTTCAAATCCCAGCTTTTGAGGAACCTGCAGACTGACTTCCACAGTGGTTGCACCAGTCTGCACTCCCACCAACAGTGCAGAAGAGTTCCTTTTCCCCCACAGCCTCTCCAGCATTTGTTGTTGGTAGTTTTCTTTATCCTGGCCATTCTTTCTGGAGTAAGATGGAATCTCAGTGTGGTTTGTTTTGCATTTCTCTGATGACCAATGATGCTGGACATTTTTTCATGTATTTATTTGCCATTTGCATTTCTTCATCTAAGAACTGTATATTCATCACAAATGCTCAAGTTTGGATTGGGGATCTGATTTATTTTAATTCTTCATAAGTTCTAGACAGAAGTCCTTTGTCTGAGGGACAGTTCACTAAAGATTTTTTTCCAAATTTGTAGATTTTCTTTTCAGTATGCTGGAGATTTCTTTCAAAATGCAGAAACTGTGACATATATAGTGTATGCAGTTTGATTCTTGTTCCTGAATTCTCTACCTACCCCTATGTCTTCAAGATTTCTACCTAATTTGTCTTTCACCAGATTTAGTGTTTCTATTTTAATATTTAGATCTTTGATCCATTTATACTTTAGTTTAGTACATGGTGATAGGCATGGGTCTAGTTTTAGTTTTTGGCATATGAAGAGCCAATATTTTCAGCACCATTTATTAAAGGTACTATCTTCCAGTGAACATGTTCGGCTACTTTATCAAAGAAAAGATGGCTGAGTGTGTTTGTAGTTGTAGTTGGATCTTCTAATCTATTCCACTGATCTTCAGGCCTGTTTTTTATTCCAGTACCATGTTGATTTTATTACAGCTTTGCAGTATAACTTCACATCAGGGATTGTGATGCCTTCTGCCTTGCCTTTGTTGCTTAGAACTGCCTTTGCTATTCTAGGTCTCTTCTGGTTTCAGATGAATTTTAGGAATGATTTCTCTAGATCTGTGAGGTATACTAGTGATATTTTGGTTTGGATTGCATTAAATCTGCATAATTTTTTGGGAGATTGGCCATTTTCACAATGTTCTTCCTATGCATGAACAAGGGATGTCTTTCCATTTTCTGAAGTCATCTTTGATTTCTTTTTCAGGATATTATAATTTTACCTGAATAGATCTTTTACTTCTTTTGTTATCTTGATTCCTAAGTGTTTCATTTTTTGGATGTTGTTGTGAAGTGTGTGGCTTCTTTTATTTCTCTTTCAATAATTTTGTTGAGAGTGTATAGGAATGTTATTGATTTTTGAGTGTTCCTTTGTGTCCAGCTACATTACTGAATTTATTTATTATATCTAGGAGTCTTTCAGTGGAGTTTTAGGGGTCTTCTATGTAGAGTATCATGTTGTCTGCAAATAATGATAGTTTAACTTCCTCTTTTTCTATCTTTATTTCTCTCCCTTGTCTAATTGCTCTGGCTAGTATTTCCAGCACTATATTGAATAGGAGTGGTGATAGTGGGCATCCTTGTCTTGTTTCTGGTTTTAGGGTAAAGGCTTTTAGTTTTTGGCCATTAAATATGATGCTGGCTGTTGGTTTGTCATAGATGGCTTTTATCATATTGAGGTAAAGACCATCTATTCCAATTTTCTGTAAGCTTCTTATCATGAATAAATGTTGGACCTTATCAAAAGTTTTTTCTGTATCTATAGAAATGATTGTGTGACTCTTATTCTTGGTTCTACTGATATGGGGGATTACATTATTGATTTGCATATGTTGAACCATCCCTGCATTCCTGGGATGAATCACTTGGTCATGGTGTGTAATCTTCTTGATGATTTTCTACATTCCACTTACTATTTTTTTATTGAGAAATTTTGCATCTATATTCATTAGAGTGATTGGCCTGTAGTTCTCTTTTTTAGATGGGTCTTTTTCGGGTTTTGGTACTAAAGTAATATTTGCTTCCAGAAATGACTTAGGAAGAATTGCTTCCCTTGCAATTTCATTAGTGTTTGAGGAGTGTCAGCATTAAGTCTTCTTTGAATTTCTTGTAGAATTCAAAGAATTCTTGTGACCTCTGGACCTGGGCTTTTCTTTGTTTTAAGGATTTAATTACATTTTCAATTTTGTTAATTGAATTTGGTTATTCAGCAGTTTTATATCTTCCTGACCCAGCTTGGTAATTCATATGTTTCTAGGCACCTGTCCTTTTCTTTTGTGTTATCAAGCCTATGAGAGTAGAGGTTTTCAAACTAAGCTTTGATGATCTTTATTTCCACAAGGTCTGTAGTGATTTCACCTTTTTCATTCCTTATTGCATGAAATTGAGTTTTTTCTTTCATTTTTTAATAAGGTTGGTTAGGGGCTTATCAACTTTATTTATTCTTTCAAAGAACCAACTCTTTGATTCATTGATTCTTTGAATTGTTTTCTTAGGCTCTATTGCATTGATTTCTGCTCTGACCTTTATAATTTTCTCCCTTCTTTTGACTCTGGGCTTGACTTGCTCTTCTTTTTCTAGATGTTTGAGGTGTAGCGTCAGATTATTTATTTGAGTTTATTATGTTTTCCTTATGTAGGAATTCACTGCAAAAAATTTTCCTATGAGGACTGCTTTCTTTGTGTCCCATAGGTTCTGATAAGATGTATTTGTATTTTTGCTTGCTTGTACATATTATTCAATTTCTGCTTTAATTTTCTTTGTGAGCCACTGATTGCTCAGGAGTGTATTATACAATTTCAATGTATTTGTGTGGTTTTTGCAGTTTCTTTTGTCATTAATTTCTAGTTTCATGGAGCTATGATTGGATAACATGCATGGGATAATTTCAATTCTTTTGCACTTACTTGAGCATGTTCTGTGGGCTAGTATATGGTCTATTTTAGAGAACATTCCATGTGCTGTTGAGAAGAATGTATATTCTGATATTGTTGGGTGGAACACTCTGTATATGTCCACCAAGTCTATTTGTTCACAAGTGTGATTCAGTTCTGTTATTTCTTTGCTGAGCTTTTGTCTAGTTGATCTGGTCCCTTTGTATCAATGGGGTGTTCAGTTCCCCTGTTACAATTCTGTTATTGCTTATTTGATTTTTCATTTCTGTTAATATTTGTTTTGTATAGCTGTGTGCTCCCACATTTGATGCATATATATTTAAGATTGTTATCTCTTTCTCTTGAAGTTTTCCCCCAAGTAGTATGTAGTGATCTTCTTTATCTCTTTGGAATATTCTTGATTTGAAGTTCACATTGTCTGTGAACAGAATAGCCACCCCTACTTTATGGGGGATCTGGTTGCCTGTAGTATTGTTTTCCGTTCTTTGATTTTCAGTCTATGAGTTTCCTTTTGGGTTAGATGGGTTTCTTGTTTGCAGTATATGGTTGGATATTGTTTCTTGATCCATTCTGCCAGTCTGTTTCTTTTAATTGGTGAATTGAGGCCTCTTACATTAATGGTTATAACTGATATGTATTGATTTACTTTTGACATGTTATCTTTCTGCTTTTGATTTTTTACCTGTCCACTCTGTTTAATTGTTTTCCTTGATTAGTGGTTTTTTCCTATGTCTGTCTAAAATGTCTTTCAGTATTTTTTGCAGGGTTCCTTTGGTGGTCATGAAGTTCTTAAGCTGCTCTTTGTTGTGGAAGTATCTTATTTCTCCATCCATTTTGAAAGACAGTTTTGCAGGGTACATCAGTCTGGGTTGTACATCAGTCTGGGTTGGAAGTCGTTTTCTTTTAGTATCTGAAATACTCCATACTCTTCTTTTCTTCATTGTTTGTGTTGAGAAGTCTGTTGTGATTCTAATAGGCTTTCCTTTATAGGTCATCTGTCTTTTCTCTCTAACAGCTTTTAATATTCTGTTCTTATGTTGGATTTATGGGATGGTGATTATTATATGTCTGGGTGTAGTTTTATTTTGGTTATAGCTATTTGGAGTTCTATATGCTTCACTGATCTGCATGTCAGTTTCCATTCTAGTGTTTGGGAAATTTTCAGCTATTACTTCTATAAATATCCTTTTGATAGCATTTGTGTTGTCACCTTTTTCATATATCCCTATCAATCTTATGCTGTTTTTCTTTGCATCCTCTTGCAGCTGCTGAATTGTTATTTCCTGATTCCTTGTTATTTTTAAAATATCTTTCCTTTCCTTTCACTAGCTGCATTTTTGTCTTTGAGGTCTGAAATTCTATTTTCACTTATGTTGAGGTTGTTTTGTCAACTTTTGATGGAATTTTTAGTTTCCTTGATATCTCTTTGAATCTGCTTCATGCATTCTGCTTGTTTCTTATATTGTTCATTCAGGGTTTCCATTTTTGCATTGTTCCTCTAATTTTTTAACTACGTCTTCTTTAGATGTATTCAACATTTCTTTCATTACCTTTATCATTTCTTCTTTTACCTGGGAGATTATTTCTCCCAGGTAAAAGTTTTTACCTGAATTGTTTTACAGCTTCCCAGAGTTGTTTCTTTACTTCAGTTGTTATCATTTCAGGAATTTCTGATGTCTGGCTTATGTTTTTTTCTATGTCTATGTCTCTTAGGCTTGCTCGGTTGGGCTGGAAGTTTGATATTGCATTTTGCTTTTTTATTTTGTCATTTTCCTATATTTCTGGGTTTTTAGTGATGTTTCTAGCTTCCCCCGTGTGCTGGGAATCACCTGGCCCACTTTTGGCTCCAGGGCAGACTGCAGGTAACTTCTATCCACTTGGAGGTTGCTGGGCATAGCCCAGTTAGGCCTGCAGGGACCTCCCATGTGTCTTCCCTTGACTTGGGACACTGGACATGAACTTGTCATTTTCAAGGAATAAAACATTTAGTTTTTTTTTTGTATCACAGCTCATGTAAAAAGTTTTAAAAGACTAAAGCAAAATAACTATAACTATAGAAGTTACATGGCTGTTTCTCACATGTAGGATAAAAGTCACACCATCATCTGAGTTCCTTCATTCTAAGTGGAAGAGGATATCAATTTAATATAATTTTAATTGAATTTTCTAGTATTTAGATCTTAATTTTATTTATATGGTATTTGAAATTATTCTTAGAGATAGGCGAACCATAGATTATTTTATTTAAATTTTAAAGAATATAATGCTAGCTCATTTTTGTTATAGTCACAGAGGAAAATAAAAGTACTTATAATCAATTTTCATAGATGTATGCAGTGATATTATTTTGTTATACATACATTCAACTTTGTTTCTATAAGCAAGTCCATGTATAGTTTAAGGCAGTTATGCAATTTTATAAGCTTTTTTCTATTTATGTAAGCTATTCACATTTTTGTTGCTAAATACTCCAAAAACAAGACTTTAAATGTTACATATCTTATAATTTCCCAGTCAAAGTTAGTGAATACTAGAGTTTGGCAAAATATCTACCTAAGTTTTATCCTTACATCCCTTTACATATTGCCTGACTAAGGATAAAAGTGATCTAAAGTATAATCCATCTTCATCTTCCTTTTTAAAATGTTCTCACCTTATGTGACCTCCATTCTTCACAGAATGATAATTTACTCTTTTATATTTCTGTCTTATTTTCAGATCTTCCCATTTCCTATTTCTATTTTTGATTACCACAAAAACATCCACACTGTGTTTTTTTTTTTTCTTTTTTCCTTTGGCCTGGTTCCCATCTCAAGTTATCTAATCATTTCACTTCTACTTATTTAAATTATATGACAACTTTATAGATTTCAGTGAGAAATCAAATATTTTGCCTCCTTGCACTAGTCTCTTCATAATGTTGCTAACATTTTAGTCTCACTGCTTGCCATTATCTAAATTAAATTTCTCACTCAGTTATGGTAAGCTTGGAATTTCCCAAGAATATCTGTGTTTTATTTCTCTACAGTTTTGTCCATGCTATTCTCAATATCTATATTGCCCCTCCATCTCTCCCACCAATCATTATTCTTAACTTTAAGTCATATTTTGAAATAAAGCTTTAATTTCATCTCCATGGAAGACATCTGACCATATCTCAATTTAATTTAGATGTTTTACTCTCTGCAGTCTAAATATCGTCTTCCTATACTTACAGCATAAATTGCGCCACACCATAATTTCTATTTTTCTTTCATCTGCATAAAATGTTTTTATTTTGACTTTATATCAGACACCTTAGATTATAATAATTACCTAATCAATACTTACTGGAATGCTATAGTAATGATGATGTGTTAATGGGGAAAAAAGTAAGAGTATTTAATTACCCAGCTACATCTCCTTCCCTCTCTTCTCTAATCTATCAGTAAATCAGTTAAAGGCTTCACCACCATTTAAAAAACCATTAGGTTTAAAAACAAAATGTCATCATCAATTTGCCTCTTTGCTTTATATTCTTCACTCATCAGCAAGTCCTGTGTGTCAAAATGTACCCTGACTCTAACCAATTGTCATCTGTCTATCATTACCCTGGTACACCAAGATTTTGTTGTCCTATTTTCCTTATACTTAATTTGACTTTATAGCAAGATAATTGCCTTTCTAGGTATCATTTCATACAGGTACCCCTTGGTTTCTCTAGCCACACTGGTTTTCTTACTTTTCCTCAGTGTTATAGATAATGCTGTTCCCACCTCATGGGCTTTGTGTCTGTTTTACTGTTGGCTGAAATTCTCCTTTCCCTCAGTTTGGTTCCTGGTCAGACAGTCTTCAGTGAGCCTCCATTTGCAGTTGTATTACTAAAGCTCCCATCCTTCCTTGGACACCTTATCTTCCTTTATACTTTTCATGACATGCTTACCAGAGATTATATCATACGTACATTTTGTTCATTTGGTTTACTTTATGACTTTCCACTATAACATATGTCCTATGAGGTCATCAACTTTGGCTTGGTTCATCATTGTATTCTAATGATAAATATATGGACTAGAGAGACATATCTACTAATCTAGACTTTTTTTTTCTATAGTCTTTGTAGTCTGCTTTATAGTGGGTCTTGTAAAGTTTTATGAATATGATTTATACTGAGAAACATATGTCACATTACAATACATACTCACACATACACAACTGGTGTGTCTTATGAAATAATATGTAACTTTGCTATGTGAAGTGCATTCTCTTATTTTATGTTTTAATGTATTTCTTGAAAAATTGATTTTGCCATTTGGTAATGGGTTATAATCAGGGTTACAACTTATAGTTTTGTAGGACGTATTGTACCAAAGGAATTATAATCAGCTGTAAACATACATATATGTAGCTATGTAAAATTAAGCCCATACATACGTATATTTATATGTACTTGTTACATTAAATTTATTTTCATAGTATTAAAGTCATAAAAAAACATAAACAATAATATTTTCTGGAAATTAGGAACTTGTTTTTCTATTGAACTAACATTTTCATTTGAAACATTGATTTGGTTCTTGAGAAGACATTTAATTTTTAAAAACATTTTTAAAATCATTAAATCCTTTAATTGAAATTTTGCAAATAAGAAAAAGTACTTTTTTTATTATTTTGAAGAAGTAAAACCAAATGAAATAAAACAGAATAGAGTCAATCAAAACAAAGCAATGAACATGGTACATGACTTTAAAACAAAATACCAGGGAATAAATAATGGCTATCATGATAACTGCTTGCTGTCTTCAAAAGAATTACCCATACAATCAGGCACAATAAAATCAAACAGAATAGTACAGAATAAAACCAATAAAAACAAAACAATGGAAACAGTACAGGACTTCAAAACAAGATAATAGTAAAACCAAGTAGGTATGATAATGCATTCTGTTATCTTCAAAGTAGTTGCTTCTACATCAGACATGATACAATCAAAAAAAACAAGCTAGAATAAAATCAGTCAAAACAAAACAGTGAAAGCAGTACAGGGCTTCAAAAAAAGCTTATAGGAAATCAATAATGGCTACCATAATATATTTTGTTATCTTTGAAATAGCTGTCCATGCCATCAATTATAAAAAAAATTAGGCAAAACAAAACATAATAAAACCAAACTAAAGAGAAAAATGAAAACAATATGCATTTCAAATCATGATAATAGCTTAATAATTGTCACTGCCTTCCCTTTTTAGATAACTCCTCCCCTTTCACTTTCACAGAATATACTGTGCATTTTGAATCCCACTAATTTTTTTAGTTTTTTATACTAGGGAGACAACACCCTATTCACCCACGTGACTCTGAACCATTTCACCCATGAGCATGATCTCAAGGTGTATCCATTTACATACAAGAGCCTTAAGGTTTTCTTTCTTTATAGCTGAGTAGCTTTCCACTGTATAAAAATGTCATGACTTTCTTATCTACTCTGCAGCTGACGGGAAGGAAAGCTACCCCCACTTCCGTCTGGTTCCCTGTCACATAGAGCATTGTTCTCTCTCCTTTGACTTTCAGTCTATGAACCCCTTTTGAGTTAAATGTGTTTCTTGTATTAAGTGTATTGATGGACCCCATCTCCTGATCCACTCTGCTTATGTTTCTTTTTATTGGTGAATTGAGACCATTTATATTAGTGATTATGGCCAACATATTCTACTTCATCTCTTCCTTTTTTGCCCTTGGTTGCTTAATTTTCTCCTCCATTCCATTGTCTGCCCCACTTTGTGAGCCCCCTCTGCTGCTGTTCCTGGAACCATGGTCTTCTTTATCTCTCTCTAGAATGTCCTTCAGTATCGTTTTTAGGTTTGGTTTTGGAGGTCATGAATTCCTTCAGTTGTTCTTTATCAAGGAAGTATTTTATTTCTCCATTAATTGTGAAAGATAATTTTGCAGGGTACATCAACCTGGGTTGGAAATTGGGGTTTTTTTAGAACTTGAAATACTTCACTCAAAGCTATTCTTGATTTGATGGTTTGTGTTGAGAAGTCTGTCATGATTCTGATGGCTTTTACTTTACTAGTGACCTATTTTTGTATACAACAACTTTTTATATTCTGTTTCTGTGTTGAATTTCTAGGATCTTGATTACTCTATGTCTGGGTGTAGAACTATTTTGGTTATGGCTAGTTGGAGGTCTATATGCCTTATTTATATGAATGCCTTATTTATATGTTATGCTTGGGAAGTTTTCTGATATTATTTATGTAAATAGACTTTTGATGTCATTTGTGTTGACTCCTGCTTTTCCACTCACATTTATTATTTTTAAGTTATGTTTCTTTTGGTTGTCATGCAGTCATCGAATTGTTACTTCCTGGTTCCTTGTTATTTTTAAGAGATCTTGCCTTTCACAATTGCAAGCTGCAAACCTGTCTACAAGGTTTGGAAGTCTATCTTTAGTTTCTTTCAAGCAGTTTTGCCAACTTTCAATGGAATTTTAAATTTTCTGGATATCTCTTTGAATCTGTTTCACGTATTCTAAATCTTTTTATATTCTTCATTCAATGTTTCCCTCATTTTTCTATGCTCCTCTATTCTTCCATCTATATCTTCTTTGGAGGTGCTTAGCAATTCTTTTATTATGTTTTTCATTTCTTCTTTTACCTGAGATAGTATATCTGTTCTAATTTCTTTTATAGCCTCATGAAATTGTATCTTTACTTCTGCTGCCATCACTTCAGAAATTTCCGGTGTGCAACTCCCGATATCTTCCATGCTTATAGCTCCTGGGTCAGCTCTGCTTGGGTTGGAGGCCAGAGTCTACTTTTCACTTTTTTGTCTTGACATATTCCTAGGTTCTTCCAGACAAGTGGGTCGGGGGTGGGGGGTCCCAGGCACTTCCCACATTGGCTACAGTTTCTCTGAGGCAAGACTGTTTGGTTTTTCTACTCAGTGCTGGCTACGGGTATCTGATGGTGGCCATTGAGTGCACTGGTGAGGGGCTGTCTGTTGCTTTTCCAGCCTGCATTGGTGCACCGATGGCCGGTGGAATGAAAGTGAGTGTGGGGCTGGCCACTGCCTCCTAGCTGGTTACCTGCTGAGAATCTTCAACGATGGCTGCCAGAGTATGGAAAGGGCCCAGGGCTGCTGCCACTTCCAGGCTTAGCTGGCTACAGGTGGCGAACCTCAGCATGGCTGTTGGGGTGTGCAGAGGGGTGGGGCTCAGTTCAAACAATTTCCATGGTCTGCTCCCGGTTAGGAGTTGCAGGAGGGAACCAGCTGCAGTTCTGGTTCTGGGCTTATCCTACCCAACTCCAAAATGGTTCCTGGCCAATCGCTCTCTCCCACGGGAGGACTGAGCCCTCTGCACTCAATGCCAGCCAGTGCATTCCTCTGTGTCCACCGCTCCCCTTCACTATTGTGTCTCTTTCCAGAGGCCTTCGGGCTGGCCAGCCACCACCATCACAGTCACTGTGCATCCCCAGGTTCCAACAGCTCCTCTCGCATAGTGGTCCAGCTCCAGGTGAGGGCACCGCCAGTTGCCACCTTCTTCTTTGTTTAAGTTTGTCTTTGTTGCTCTCTCTTTGGGCTTCAATTCTTACTTTAAATTCTTCCTGGGTCCAGGGGAACCACTTCCTTCCTTCTTGTCTTCCCTGTGATTCTATATTCTAGCATCTGGACTGTTTCTCTCAGAGAAGCTGTTTTCTCTGATGCTTACTATTCTGTGATCTTGAAAAAGTACTTTTAGAATGGGACAAATTGTTACCAAAATATGTGTGACAAATCTCCTAAATTAAGAAGAGTCTTTCTCTTGAGTTATGATCCTGGCTCCTTTAGGTAGGAGTCCCATTCCAGGAGGAAAGAAATGTGTTCACTCTTCCTTATAAACTCATCTTTCTAATTTAAGCTTGGCAGAATCAGTACACATTTAGGGGCTCAGTGGAATCATGGCACCAGTGAAGGAGGGGCAGAAAACTTCGAATGAGGTCAAGGGATTATTTCTGTATCTTTTTTTAAGCCTGTAAATTTCACTGTGATTTGTCATGTTCATTCATCTTGTTGCATTTCTCAGGCAGAACACTGGGGAACAGCAAAGAGAATTTTATTTATATAAATTAATGTGCTAATTAGCTGCAGTCTCACAGCTCTTGGAAAATTGCCATTTCATTTTATTGCACATTAAGGATTGGGTGTCCCAACCTTTGTATGCCTTTGGAAATGAAGAAATAATCCTACTAAAATATTTCTGCCACCCCAAAGGGAAATGTTAAATACAATGGGCCTCTTGCTTAGTTTCCAAGTGTTTCTTAGTAGCCTCTATTTTACTGTTCATGCTTTTAACCTAGACTTTCTTTTCTTAAAGAGTTCAGTAAAGTTTTTATCTATTAGATCTATGTCAATTAACAATTTTTATATATAAAGTTTGTAATATGAATATATTTATTCTGATATAGCACAAAGATTATTATTATGCTAATAAACAAGAATACCATACAAAATGTACAAAATGTAAATCCAAAGGCTAAGATAAATTGTCATTTTAAAGAATGTGTTCCACAGATTGTATTCTCATTTGGAAGCTAACAGCATTGAACTCAAATGACCCTCATCTGGATTTTTCTTCATTTTGATGCTTGCATAATGCCTCTTTCATGTTTCAGAATATTTTGAATAGAAATGAAAAGCACCCTGGGTTTTTTGGAAGAACTCTGAATTTTTGCAAATCCTGTGATATACCACCATAATCACCTCAAACAAAAATTACTGAACAATAAATGTGAATGTCAGTTATTAATCAATGCCACACTGAACATGGACTTGATATATGGATCTCATTTCAGTTCATCCTTCTGACTTTTATTATTTAGCAGGATTTGTTTTTTGCTATATTTCTTAAGACTACTAGCTGCTAAATTGAACATGGGACACCGTGTGTGTGTGTGTGTGTGTGTGTGTGTGTGTTTCCTGTGATACTTGGAAGTAAATTGATGTCCTGGCACATGCTAGGTAAGTGCTCTACCACTGAGCTAGATCCCAGCCCAGTGGCCTATTTTCAGCACTTGAGTTAGCCAGTTGAAGTACCATGGACAGCAGCCCTGGGCTTCTCTAAAACACTCTGCTTCTGATATTTTTACCAACAGGTTTGGGTTTGTGCAATGGCTTCCAATAGGGATCTCCTCTCTACTGTACATTTGGAAGTTGAACAAATGTTCCTGTTTTAAAGTAATTTTATTTATGATATTTCTCCAGAGAATCTTAGTGGAGTGAGCATATTTAACATTCTTTTCTCTTTTCTATTAAACAGAAAAGTGATAAAAGAAATATTATAGAAACAATAGAGCATGAAAGCAATGACATTGGAAAATACGAAACTGTGCTATTCAGCTCTATGTCATTGTGACAAAACACCTGAGATATACAGGAGAGGAAGGGACATTTATTTTGGCTCAGGTTTTACAGGCTTTTTAGGCCATGAATATCTGGCCCTGTTGCGTCTGGGTCTCTAGAGAGGTGGAACACTTCTGCAGAAGGGTGTGGTTTAGTGAAGCAGAGTTACCCATTGTCCCTTCCCTTGCTGATAAATAAATGCTGGAAAGAAGAGCAGGATGTGTAAATAGTACAAAGAGGACTAGATTAGCCAGTAAATTATGTGCCCTAGTGCTGGTCTTAGCTCTACCAGCAAAGATGTGCTTCAGTTTAGGCTACATTGTTTTACTTCACAGGTGTGTCTCTGAACTTTAGCATTAATGGTTGAATGCAAAAATTGTATTTAACCCATTGCAGTTTCACGATTCTGTATTCTTACACTTTAGAGAATTGGAACCTGTTAATAAATGTCTGTTTTATTTAGTAGCTGTTACAAAAAAGATCATGAAAAACAACAGTGAAATAAAAGCTGCTGGTAGTACCAAATTAGACAGAATTCTCTAATCAACAGAGTAAGAAAACAAGTGGCTTTGCAATTCTTATAAGTTTTTGTTTAAAATATTCTAAAATTGAAATAAGTAGTTCTCAGTTGCTAATGCCAACAAGTATGTGCAGTGTATGGTCTGAGTACTACCTGGGGAAGAAAAAATAAATAAAATCCCACAGAAGTGATATGTGATAGGGCAGCAGCTTTTCAAAAGCTAGTGCATACTTTATTCTCTTAAGTCTTTTTTTCTAGAATTCCACCAAATGAAGACTATTTGGATACATCCACATTAGCTTACTAGACAATGGCATTTGCATCTTGAATTATTCTATTAGATTCTAACCTTGGCATGGTATAACCCTTTTACTGAAATATTTATAATTGCCTGGTAACATGGGAAATAAACAATTTATTCCTATTATCTGTGTGCATGTTTTGCTACAGAAAAAGCAAACTGTGAATGACTAGGTACTAATAAGATCATGGAATGTCCCCAGCTTGTCATAATGGCTACTAACAAATATTTGCATCAAGCCTTGGTTATCCAAATATTCCTTATGAATAGTGGATGTGTGGGTTTGATTTCTCTAACCTCACAGAATTATTTTATTCTATTGTTTCCTGTGATGGATATGGAGGGTAATGCAGTCCAAAGCCTTGAGGCAATGCACAAATTGAATATTTGCTTCTTGTATAGCATGTTGTTTCTGAAGCCTCTAATTTGCAAGTGATTTAGTGAATACACTCACCATGAATATAGGGATCTTTTCCCTTTGCTTTTGCATTAGGGAATTTTGAAAGAGAGTCCTCTTTCCAGTCATTTAAAACTTATGTTTTGGAAAATGAGATAAAAAACAAATATGCATACTGTATTTACATATATTTAGCAAGTGTTAATATGATAAATGATAATATCATATTATATAATGTATTTAACATTAATATAAAATTAATTAGTATGTGTTATATAATGTTTATGTGTTTAATATGAACATCATATTGATACAATTGTATGCTTTCTATGCAATATTACTATTTATTTTGCAGGTTTTATATATATTTGATAGTACAGTTACCAAGATTACAGGCAGGCAAGATTCTACCAGTGAACCACCAATTCATATTACCAAGTTTCAAAGGAAAAATGGTTTCAATTCAATGCCCAGATTCAAATTATGGAGCAGCCAAGGTTTTACATAAATTTTTCTTTTACATTAATTTTTATACCAATAGAGAAGCATTCAGTTTATTACTAGAGATTGCTAACACTAAATAACTGATTTACAAGTTTATTTTCACAGGGTACACGACACTGTCATGGACAGTCTCTGAAAACGTGAGTGTAGCATCAAAAGGCAAAAAGGCCACATTACAAGTCAGAACTGCTTTAATTTCATGAACTAATATGGTGTATCTCACCATCTTTCAGCTAGAAAGCATTGATTAAAGAAAATCTGTGTTAATCTTAGCAACAGAAATAGAATTCCAGAGGAAAGCACACAAGAAGACCCTGACAAGCTCGGTGGTTTCCTTAAAGAAAACGCTGCGTGGCTTATCCATGCAGCCCCCTGCTCCTCCGTGATGGACCCTTTGTCCCTCAGAGAGTGCTACAGTACCGATAGAGGATCAGAACAAGCTGTTTCCGACTGCCATCACTGCTGACTGGGAGGGGACACTGGCTGCCTGAGAAAAGTCCTCAATTAGCTCTGGTTTGGTTCTCTCAAAACGTGACCTATTTTAGTCTTTCATGTTTCCTTGAAAAATGTATCTTTACATTAATCAGGGGAGAAAAAGCCTAAATGAGTTTCAAATCTCTTCAGATAATAATAGCGTTGGGTCAGCTGAACACAGGCAAATCCAGAGAAAGCAATTTGTATTTTTCTCTCCAACTTTTCATGGAGCAGGGAGATGTGTCTTAAGAATTACTGGTCTGAGTGGTCTGTCACTCTCTGGTGGTAGGTATCACGGTAGGACCTGAGCAGAACAGCCCAGGCTTCTGAGTCTGAGTCTTCTGCTATACAGAGTGGGGTTAAAGTAATTACTGCTAATTTCCTTCTTGTTCTAAAAAGCATATATCGAGCAATCATATAACTCTGATTGATAAGGTTTGCTGTATAGAAAATGTGAAGCAAGTGAAATTTAGCTTGAAAGTTCCTGAGATGTAGGTTTTGCAGAAGTGTCTCGATACATGTTTCGTGAAGTTAGCTTTTAAGCCTTTAGGAAGAGTAGATGAAACAACATTTAGCAGGTTATAAATTTTCACATCAATTTTATTAAAAGTCAAACTCCAAGGAAAATGTGTAAACTTCTCTATTTTCATAAAATAATGCAAAAGGGAATTTAAAAGTAATATTAAATTAGTCCATATATTTATCTTCCAAAAAATACATACCTACACATAAGGAACTGGTCCAAGTGAATATGTAAATGTGTTTGATGGCTCCCTGCCCAAAGTCCTTCAAAATTCTTGAACATTTAACATTAACAATGCTCATTTCATATATTAAATCATAAAATATTTAAAATTATGCAGATAAAATATAATTCACATTGATACATATTGATAAAACTAATATAAATTTTAGTTTTTTAACCTTTTCTCTTAAAATGTATTCTTTCATTTTTAAAACATTTGTGGTCAAAAATAATAATTTTCTCAGTAAGATATTATATTGTACTAATTATTTCTAGAATTATGGATAAGAGTAAATAAAATACTACATGCTAAAATAATTTCATTTAATAATTTAATATCATTTGATTATAAAACCCAATCTAGCTTTCATTTTGAGTTGATTTTTAATCTTTAAATTAGAGACCACTCAGAGGAGAAAAGTAACCAAGTTGACTTATGGTTTAATACTTGAAATTTTAAAACATCATGTGGAACAAATTGTGTCTTATTTATTTTTTTCTCATTGTTGGGACAAAATGCCCGACATACACAGCTTCAAGGAGCAGAAGTTTCATGGACTCATGGTCACAATCCCTCGCCGGCTGCTTCCGAGCTGGAAATGGCATGGTGGGCAGGGCCTGGGCCCCAGGACGTAACAACACTCAGCTCTGTGCTCTTCAGTGCATTGATCCACCCGTGAGTGTGGATTGATCCCTCCTTTATCCAACCACCTTTCTAAAGACTGACCTCTGCATACGGAAGATTTCTGTGGGGAGCATTCTAGATCTAAACGATATCGAATTATTATGTAAAAATAAGGTTTTGCGAACACATTTTAGATGCAAACATCACAAATTAGACATTTAAAGTGTTATCCCTCTTCATACAGCATTAAGTTAGCAAAGGGGCAGTAAGTGTAAAATTACTGTAATGAGCTTTTAGTAATTATTTTCAAAACCTATGACATATTCTTCAACCTGCAGACTAACATCAGAAGGCGAAAGCCTTTTTCCTTTATCTCTTTAGTTACAAAAACAATGAATCATTTAAAGCCAAGTCTCAAAACATAAACTGAATAATGCAAAAGGGATAACGTCATTTTGCAATGACTAGATGATGCTAAGGTAATAAAGTTGACTTTGTGTGACTAATGGGAAAAACAACCAAATGTATGCTTTAGGCAAATGCCAATGATTTGGAACCAAGTGGGAAAGCTTTGTGTTTCACAAATGGCAAGACCTAGAAGAAACTTGTCATTTGACTGAGACATAAACTACAAAATGGTGTTTGGTTTCAAACTCTGATTGCTTCAATCTTTGTGTTTTACCGTTCAGGTTACAAATGCAGTAGAAGACACGCAAGTCATAAAGTAGTGAATGTATCTTTATACATCAGCATATGACTGTACATTTTTAAAATTTTGACTGTGATTTGTTATTTGAGTATTGTCTTTGAAATATGCTAGGTTAGAACTCATAAGTATAGGTGTATGTATAGGTATAGTGCATCAGTACTAGTCTTTGCTCAAAACGTGTTTGGAAGTATTTGTGGAGTTTCATCATGAATCAGACATGCAGGTTGGTCACTGTATGCTATCGTCCAGTCTCTTGATGTTCTGTTCAGTTCTTTTTTCTTTTCTTTCTTTTCCTTTTTCCCTTTCCTCTTTCTTTTTCTTTCTTTCTTTCTTTCTTTCTTTCTTTCTTTCTTTCTTTCTTTCTTTCTCTTTTGGTTTTTTTAGCCTTCTCTTTCCCCTCATCCCCAACAAGCTAATTCACCTACTCCTTCACCAATATTGGAACTCAGTAACAACATAAATCTCTCAATAAATCATAACTTGAACTTTTTGAAGATTTGCAGAAAGGATGTGTATTAAGAAGGCTATTTTAAAGAGAAGGATGGTAGCACAAGTACAATGAAATCAAAAACATGTTTCTGGATGAAAATACTTCTTTGAAAATGTAAGTTTGGTTTATTTGTTAGATTGATCTCATTCATTCATATTCAAATTTCTTATGTTTTATACCATTTTATGCCTCAAATCAGGAAATACTTATACAGAGCATGACCAGTATCTGCCACTGAAATGGCTTGCAGCATATTAGAAGAATGTGGCCAAGTGAAAAGAAAAGTGATTTATGAACTTTTAAAGAGATCCATTATATTTTTTGATCAAGTATATTTTTATACATTAGTTTATGCATTTGAAATGTCTAAGTTTCCATGAAATTTTTCAGATTTAATTTTTTCAAAATCAGTCACATGTGAAACCACTAACATTTTGCAAACTTCTGTCATGCTGGAAGGGACGTGTGACTGTGGCGAAAAGGAGGAAAATATAAACATTCTTGAAACACTTGAATCTGTGATGTATAAAAGGTAATTTATCCACAAAATAAAATTTATTTTGCTACAAATTTATTTTAGTTTGTAAAATAGCAATCTCTTTATATTCCTACTGAACTCATAAACAAATCTTCAGTTTTTACTTTCTTTAAGTCTAATAGGGCTCATTCTTGAATTCCATGATTTTTTGGGAAAAAGCTAAAGAATTATTTTTTGAACTAATTAATAAACACTTTCATTATTTCACAAAGTAAGTGTTGTAATAAAACAAACCTTCAAACTTAGCTTCTTCCTTCATATTTAGGCTCATCTTTCTGTTTTACGTGTCTGGAACATTCTGATTTGAAATAAATAAATAGTTATAGAAAGCAGAGATTAAATTACTTATTTCATATTAAAATAAACCAGCAAGTGCTGAGGTTATAGCTCAGTAGCACATCACTTGCCTGACAAGCATAAGATTCTGACTTTGATTCCCAGTAGCAAATAAATAAATATTTAAAAAAAACTCAGCAAGTTAACTGAAATATCACATTTTAAAGTATGTTCATTTTTATGAGATATGATATTTTTACAGATTTATAAATTCTAACTAGTTCACTTTTCTAAGCATGAATACATAGTACCATGTTGCTAAATATATCCTATGTATTTTTTCTTTAAAAATAAATTCCAATATGGAAGAGTATGGTTAATATTGTGCTTAGACCTTTAACATGCAAGTATTATTATAGTCTGATTCTCTGAGTAATGGAGCCATCATCATTTTATTGGTAAAGCTTCTTAAAAAGACTTGACATTTATAATCAGATCCAAAAAGATGCCTGCATGAGTTATTCTAAATATTTCTTCATCTGTGATCATTTCTATGTCTCCTTAGACATAAAATCTCCTTTCCATCATTCTCTTTAAAAGTGTGTGTGCGTGCACACACACACACACACACACAGAAACAAATTCCTCAGCCTAAATAACATAGAGAATTAAGCAAAATAACAGTTCAATTAAGTTAAAAATTCAGTCAAACTGTAAAGCTGATAATTTAATTTATTTCAGGATATTTTACCCTATTGTTAGCACGAGTTTTTTTCTGTGAATTGGAATTATCAACGAAAGAAGACAAGAAGACATTTGGTTATATGTCAGGAATACTTCTCTAATGAAGACTATTTTTTATTTTTTTAATAAGACATTCGTTAACACTTTGAAAGCCCTATTTATATAAATGAGACCATTGTTTCCTTTAGGTAAGAATTTTAATAGTGACAAAGAGGACAAAAAAAGAGAAAATCCCTACATCACTTGTACTACCTTAAAACACTTTGCTGCATATGTGCTGCTCTGAACGTTTTCCTCATTATTACATTTAGCAGTTGCCGTGTCTTTAACTTTTGATACATTTTCAAATGAATGTGCATATGTCTCTCTCTCTCTCTCTCTCTCTCACACACACACACACACACACACACACACATCATCATCATCATCATCTTGGTATATAAAGCATTTGAAAGAAATACTGAATGTATAGTTATGTGTCCTTTCTGAATAGCATTTACATCACTTCCCAGCCTTTGGTAAGATAAAGTGTCAACGGCAGTTTCCAATATTCACATAGAACACCTATAGCAGACTGCAGATAAATGCAGGATTACAGTGGTAGCTTGGTAAACTCAAAAATCCAACTGTCTGTACACTGTGGGTCCAGCATACTCAGCTACCCTTTTTACAGCCCTTTTTCACCTATTCCAAGTTAGGGACTCATTGTGAGGTTTTGACAAAAACATATTGATGAAGCTAATGTATTTATCTGCTAAACATTTTCAATCAAACTCTCTTTTTCAAAATTTAATAGTAAATAACCCATAAAAATTCTAAACTATTAAAGCACAAAAAAGAAAGAAATAGAATCTAGGGTAATTGTAATCTTAATAAAAAAAATTGATCATAGTATATTTCAGTTAACAAATTTCTTTCCATATTTCTTGAAAAATGATTTAGCTAATATTCTCTCTCATATGATTGGCGATCATGTATTTTGCAGTTCGTCTACAAAGATTTTTCAATATGTATGAAAATTCTAATAATTCATTTTATTCATGCTTTAAATACCAAATTCTGTATAAATTATAATATTACTCTTATAAAATACAAACTCCTAGGAGGAAAAAAGACAGGAAGAAAATAATCTAGAAGAATTCCAGTAGTTTTCTAAGAATAGTTGACTGTATTATTTTATTTTCGTCTTCCACATTTTTCCTATTTTTTTATATTTTACACAATGAATTGAAAAAGAAAAAGTATAAAAAAGATATGTTTCTTTGAACAAAAAGATTGTGAAAACTTCATAAGTGTACATACCTAATATAAGGAAAGCCAGGCAATACTATTTTTAAAGATATAGAATTTTTAAAGTTTTCCTAACAAATTTAAAGAATGATTTGAGTAGATTCCATAACTTTGTAATTTCATTAAAGCCTCAAATTCCTAATTATAAGAGAAAATATATTAACTAAATGCTATCCAGATTTACATGTGTTAATATTTAATAATTCTTATTTCAAAATACTATTATAATTCTGCAACAGCTCTTCCTGTTTTGTGGATTTTAAAGTTTCATTTAACCAAAATTTCATTTATGTTACAAGTTTTCAAGTTACATATAGTTAAGGTAATTTAAAAATTACATAATCCTTTTCAGATATATCAAAATTGCTATTTTGCAGTTGCTTCTCTTTTAAAAATCATATTCTACAGTCTTATCATTCTAAAGTATCCTCCAAATATTTGTTGAATAAATAATTTAAAGGCTTTTTACAAGTAGAGATAATAATATTTCTACAATTACAAAAGTTCAACATAATTAACAACCTTCCTGATATTATTTTCATTAGGAGTTCAGGTTTTCTACCAATTTAATTTTACAGAACAATATGTTTCATAAATCTTCAGCACATGTGCTTTGTGGTTTCCTTACACAGTCTAAAATGGAATTCTAAAATGACATGATTATGCTGTTTAAAGGTATACATGATAATTTAAAACCATCTTCCCAAATTCTATGCAGAAAATAGAATACTGCTAGACAAAAGGTAAGCAAAAATGGTCTGGAGTTCAATTGCACATGTATAACCAGCACTTTAAAAACACTAATTTTGTTCTATCTAATGGTAAGGAAACATTTCCTTTTTTTTTCCTTTGCCTTAAGATCATCTATAATTGAGAACAAGTTAGTAAGAATCCAGAGGCTGATAGTGGCTTTGCTCTCAGCGTCCAGTTGTTCTCCAAGCCAATCCCTCTGGGGAGAAAGGTAGGACTCACATCAGTGACTCAGCGGCCTTCCTAAAGGTTTCCTAGCCCCACCCACTCCCCAGCCTCCTCTCCATTTCCACACTTTGTAAGCACCTCTGCCTGTCTATAGCTCTTGGACTTTGCCTTGAGGAATTGTATTCAGGTCTATTTCTAAGCTTTAGGTCTGTTCTCTATCTGTGTACTTGCTTGTCCCTATTTTACTCTTAGATTCAGGGTGGGTGTTTTCATTGCTGATTATATTTATTAACTCTTTAAACAGTATTATTTTATTTTGCATTTGCAGAATATTTTATGCTAAAGAAGATCAGATATGATTTCTCATACAAATCAGGTCTTATAAAGCTTTCATTTGGGCAGTGGGACAATACCATGGATACTACAATTTTTTTTTTTTAATAATGAGAATCTCCCTACTTCAAAAGAGAAAAAAGTCCTGGAAATTACACAAGTACATATCAAATTAATGGACATATATAGAATTTTTAGAAACATGTTATTATATTTAATTATAAAAATTATTAATAAAATAAGAAAATATTGCAGTATATCCATACCTTTTTATAAAGTATGTGCACTGCTTTACACAACTTGAAAACTTGGCAATAATTTTATGAAACATCTTTTAAATCCTTGTCAGGGTAATATTAAATAGTTACATTGAATTACTTTAGAACTAATTATTTTCTTAATCAAATATGCCATCAATTATGAAATGCATTATTCTTTTATTTCATGTGGATAATATCAATTCAATTATTTTCAAAAGTAGTGCTTTTTGTAAGTTCTTTTTTATGGCCAACTTGTGCTTACATAATTTAGGATTTTTTTTTCTAATAGTTATATTTCGTTGAAGCAATAATGTTAACTCTGATCCTCGCACTATTTAGTAAATATGTACACTTAAAATGTTTTAAATATTTCTTTAAGTTTAAAGAAAGTGATGCTATGTGAATTTATTTTCAAACAATATCATGATGTCACAAAGTCAATACTTTCAGAGGGTAGATTCTTGGGGCAAATGTTTACAAATACTTCAGTTTCTTTCCTCAGTGATTCAGTTTTCTTTAACTTTAGTGTAGATATTCAAAATGCTGCATTTAAAAAATGATGACTATGACACTTTTGTGATAAACAATATTTATTGTTTTACACTGAAATGAAAATATAACTTTTTCTGCCACACGCTTTTCTTGTGTAATAACTTCACTTAATTTACCATACTAATGCTATTGTGTGTCTTAATAATAAGACTTTGTTTGCCCAAATTTCTGTATGCATATGTGGGTAAGATAATTTAAAACTTGAATATATATAGAATGAATTTAATACATACATCCATAATTTTTGCACTGTTTACTCCCAATTTTAACATTTTTATATTTTATTTTATACACTATGATTATATTTGTAATAGCATTATCAAACATGAGAATAAATCTTTACTTTCAGTTTGATATGTACAAGCAGTTCTTAGGTACATAGGAAATGATACTTATAAACAAATGTTTGTGCATTATTATATTAATATATATAATTTTGTTATAAATATTTTGAACAACATTCTTCAAGTTATTAAAAATCTATGAGCAAAAAATATTCATTTATATTTTAAATCATAAAAAGGTTTTCTGTTTATCCTCTTAAAATTAGACAATATATTACCACTGAATAATATTTAATTAAATAATTGAAAGTAAGTTTTCTTTTTGAAAAATTCCTTGCATTTTTATATTTTTAAATAAAATATGATTTAATTTTCATGGCATGACTATTAATCATCTTCACCTGTATATCCTGATTTTTACATTAATCTTATGTCCTTAAGACTTAGTTTCCTGAAAATATCCCATATTGAAACTAAACACAGAAAAATCCTTTCTTTGTGTTACATTATATTCTACAAATAACTCTTAAGTTTTCTGAATATCATTTATAAAGTTTCAGATGATTGTTTTCTCAAACATGTGATCAATGTGTCCATTTTCCTATCATTGTTAGTGATAGAAGCAATATCATTTAAAACATGCCCCATTTCAATGAAAGTGTGTCCACACACAAAAAGAGCTTGTCACATTCCTTTCTAAGAGAGCAGGACTTTGGTTCCCTGTATGCAGACGTTTGCACCTATTATTTTTCAATTCTGCAGTGCAAACGTACATGGAGAGTTTAAACACAGCGTTGGCTCTGCAGTATGTATGCAGAATAGCTGCGCACAGTTTGCTCAACTTCCTATGGTTTTAACACTAAGTCAACAGACATGCTTAATTTGGGGCTTGAACATACATGGCGCCTGCCAAAAGAAAGTAAATGAGTGTAAAACATTTATAAAATACTGCAATTGTTATAAAAGCAAGATGTCAAAGTGGGAAAAAGGTGAGGGTAGCATTCCAAAAGTACTTGGTTAGACATACATTTCATCATTTTAATTTGGTGACTGCATCAAATCCCAAATAGCCAAATTGGAGTTACCCCCCACACTAACATCTTTTTTTCACACTCTTAGATATGTTCTCTCAGTTTCCAGTTCTTCTATTTCCAGGCAGTTGTACCATATGAAACTGACAGCAATTGTTCTGATTCATGGTTTAGGAGGAGTAGCTGATTAATCCCATGTCAGCAGTCCTGACCTTCCCTGGGAAATGGAACCTCAGAAGGCCCACTCCACCATCTATCAAGGAGCACTGCTGGGTGGCTTGCTTGCTCTTCAGTGTAATGAAACTTTAGGACAATGCTGACGCTGATTTCAGAAGAGTATCCTGGGTTAGGGGATGGCAATGTACTGAGGGGGTTAATGACTGAGATTCTTTTCAGAGACAAAACCTTATTTTTACAAACACTCACAAAATGCTTTAAAATATCTTTCATTTTTTACACATAATTACTAATTTTAAAAAAGTGTTGCATGTATTCAAAAACCTTTGAATTTTCTACCATGACCTGTTTCTCCCTATCTTTAATGAGTATAAAATGTTCTTCTGCTTTATATGTATTGCTGTAATTTTTATTTATATAATAATTGCAAATAACTCCAAATTCTAGAATATTTACATGGTGCACACATTTTAAAGAGAAATGTTTATGCTGTCTTTAAAAATATAAAAGATTAATCATTTTAGCCCTTGAGATGGCATTGTTCACATATACCTCAACTGTGCATACACATGTACTGCAAATTAGGAGCGAGTCTTAGTGCTCTAAATCACACTCAGAACTTCTGATTAAAATAAAAAGGTAAAGTGGAATTACACCTTTTTCAAACAGGAGCAAGTGCATAAATGTATTATTGTGTGAAATTTATTTACAACTATAAAGCAGATTGAAATGCCAAAGAAACTCGAAAATCTGTCAAATAATGCTAAATCATAAAGCAGAGGGTGCTCGAAATGGTGGTCACAGAGCACAAGTTAAATTTCAGTATTAGAAGCTATGCACAACTAGTAAAAAAAAAAAAAAAAAACACCACAAAAACTACCTACAATAACTACATAAAACTGAGATGTGCTGAAATCCTCCCCTGCAAACTGCATAATAGCACTTCCAGTGTTCCCTTTCTGTCACCCCCTGTAACCATCAAGGCCCGGTTCTGCTGCAGTCAGGTGAATGGTCACAGAGCTCTTACGGATGGCTGGCTAGAATTCTGAGGAAAGGCACATCTGTACAATTTTTCCTTGAAAAATAATAAATATTACCTTCTGTACATTTTTTTCTTAAATATGTTCAGAACAAATAATGAAGGACTTTCTTACACGTCTTCCTAAAGCAAAGGTTTTATTTTAAAATAATCCTTCGCTGTGGGAAAAACAGCCCTTTGATCCAGTAACATTTGCATTTTTGTGTGGGGCAGGGTTTTATGTTCTTTTCATACATCTGTCTATAATTCTGTGTATCGTGTTGGTTTGTGCTAGTCACCATGTGAAACACTAGCTTCCAAGTGTTGCTTTGCAAGCAGCATCTGTATATATTAAGCAGGAGACAATAAAATGGTACAATTTAAAATTCAAAATTAATAGATTGTTTGAATGTAACATATTTTTAGCATGGCAGCCTTAAATATTATATGCTCAGATATAAATTATAATACTCTGGCTTTTAAATCAGCCTCTTCAGATTAATAGTATCTTTTAAATTATGTTTTTTAAAGAGCAAAACAGATTATTTCTAGGGACTTTTCTTCAGAGACAAATACCCTGCACATTATGTTGGGGTAGCATTAAAATAATAATAAGACAAACTGAAAGTCACATTATGTCTCAAGGAGTTCTTAAGCATGAAGCTGTGGTTTCACGGAAATGTATTTTGAGGAATCAGTAAGCACATAGCAATGTCAATAAATATGCTAAGAATTTGTAAGAGGGATGTGTGTGTGTGTGTGTGTGTGCATGTGTGTGCAATCTTTACTAGGTTTAGGATTTTTTTATTAAGGTAACATTTTTTTAATGTATAGAGAAATATTCTTGCTTCCTCACTCAGAAAGCTTGCAGAAAACTGTTTTTCCCTTTTCTTTGATTCGATGGCATCTTTCATAAAAAAATAAAAACCTCTAACCTTGCCAACTTCATTTATCTACATGGTGATATTAAAATTGCCCGGATCTCAAAAACATACAAACACCTTGTCAATAAATTAAACAACTGGCATAAAAATGATTCAGTGAATTTTCTCACTAGCAACCAACTATTTTGGGCACTTTCAGGCTTAGGGCTTTAACATTTAGTGCAATTTAAATAAGAGAAGTAGAGAATATTGAGAAGTAAATTATCACAGACATTGAGAAGTCATTCATTTTATAATTTTTAGGAAAGCATTTCAATTTATTGTGCTTTAGTACAAGATCAACAGCTTTATTTACTAGATTTCACATAGCTTACTCTTTTCACACATACGTAAGTTTACATTTTGAAGCATTGTGTTAGTACTTAACAAAAATAAAAGCTAAGTGGAATACAAATTACGTATCTCTCAATCAGAAAGCCTTCAGATTGTAACATCGAGAATATGTTATTGAAAGAGAATCTTTTTGTGTCTTCACTAATCGGATGGTTCTTTCTGCTTTGCCTTACCTAGTGAGCAAGGCAGTATTTAGTATCTATGAAAAGGCTTGATCTTTCTTAGATAATATGGCTTGGTAGATGCTGTTTGCAAGCTTACTTGCATCTGTGTTGTGTTCCTAAGTAGGAAAATATAATTCATTTCTGCATATCTGCAAGACTGGACAAATCAAGGTGACAATCCGTGGTTAGCTCTGTCAGGCCCTTTGTGCCACTGCTGTTGTGAATGGAAGTACAATGGAAAGCAAAGTGAATATATAACAGTCCAGCTGCCTTACTGTGACAGCCCCGTCCTACCATGGCAGAGTGTCAGCTCATGTTTGTGTACTGGTAGCCAGTCCATAAGATGACAATGCACATTGTATGAAAAGTCTTCCATAAGATAACAAATCATGTTGCAGGTTGAGGTATGAGGAGAAGAAGAGAGGAGGTTGGATATGTGTCTTAGAAAAACAATGACCTCTAAAAGATTACACTTTTGGTACAGTGATTGTGTTCAAATGCAGGACCCTCATCCCAATTCTGGCATGTGTTTCAAAGATGCAGGTAGGCACTTACACTTAAACCCATCATACCATTTCTGTGTGCAAGTTTCTGCATTAATGTTACTTTTAGGGTTGTTTATATTTCATTTACACGTGCAATTAATCATCTTTACTGTGTTGATGCTACTGGCGTCAGCAGTGTGACTTAATTAAATTTGAAATTATAGTACAGTAAATATAGGCTTCCAACTAGCCAGTCCAAATTAAATGCTGTGGTCTATTTCTTACCCATGGTGTTTTCCAATTTAAGTGTTCATTTGAAAGGTTACATTTAAGACTAAAAGCAGGTTTTATTTTTTTAACTTAACTGTTGCTAAACTAGAGCAGCTCTCTTTCAATGAGTACTTTATTCTTATCTCTATTTTCCATGTATAAATATGATGTGATCCATACTTATTATAGTATCTTTAACATTTATCTGATTAGATGCCAGAGATGTTTTAAGGAATGTTTTCACTCAGTACATTTCTCTCTTCCCTCTGATACATCAGCCTTGAAGTGCTTTGAAAAGGTCTCGCCTCCATTTTGTTTCAGGCTAGTAATCAAGCAATTAGCCCATAAAATGGAGGTTCTCTCTTTGCTCTATATACGGGCTCCTAGATGGGTGATTTTACCTATTTGAAAGCTCAGGCAGAACTCTATTGCTGATCTTGTGAAATTGGCCTCTAAAGGATGTTCTTAGGATGTCAAATAAATGACTCTTATTTAACAGAAACCTTAGGTGCTTGAGACCTATGTAGTGTTGTCACTAGAGAATTATCCTATATGCAAGAGCTGTACATGCCTGATCATCTATGTAGGTAGAGTGAAAATTTGCCCTATTAATTTAGAAATTCATTCAGGTAAAACGTTGAGTTCTAAAACATTGTTAACTTCATTTCTTTAAATGTTTATTGTTTTGTGTAGTGCAGCCTTCTTCAAACAATTCATAACATGTCTAGCAAGGTAACTGACCAGAAATGCAGTCACACTCTTATCATATACACAATACAGGGTTTGAATACTAGAAAATTTGTCATGCGTAAAGTGCAGCATACGACTTGTATGTAAAAAGCACACGCTCTTTTCTTTTTTTTTTTAATGCAGTGCTGCCTTGTCTGCACTTTTTGAAATTGCATATTTATCAGTTCATGAATTATTCATGACATTGGAAAAATGGAGGGGGGTGCTCCTGGAGGATGAGGAAGAAGAACATACAAAAATATATGCTTGAAATACTTGGGATAGGAGATGCTTTTAATGTGAATGCTAGCGATTCTGCTCAAGGACAGCTGTAGTTGAATTTTTTCTATGTGTTGTGTTCAGACCCAGTATTGCACATTTGGTATTTAAAATTGTTTTGTTGTGTTATCTACAGGCTGTCTTGGGAAATTAGAAAGGGTGGAGTTTGTTTAGAATTCAGAGAAATGGAGACTAAGGTGAACAGAACATTTCTAAAACTTGTAGAGTATAGAGTATTTAATAAATATTAATCTTTCGTCTGTCAGCCTCAATTGTTGTCAAAAAAGAGCTGACAGATTGAGGATTAATGAAATGTTTCATAAATTAGAAATGAAACTCTAGCAGAATGTCCAGAGAAGGAATTGCTCAAATCACAGATTTGAACTGATGGAATAGTCCAGTCTTAAATCCAATATTTTTTCAATCTTAGAAAAAAAATAAACTTTTCTTATCCACTGCTGACAGTGTATGTTTAGCTTCTTTAATTAAAGAATCAATGTTTTGCACATTTTTAGCACGTTGCTGTTTTCACTTATATTGTTCAAAAACAAAACAAAGTACAACAGAAACAAGAAAAAAAAAACTAAAAATAGATATAAAACCAGAAAGTCAATGCTAGACTTCATTAATGAGTATAAACATTGTTAAAAGGTACAAAAACATGCAGGATACTGTGGGACTATAAGCCTTCTGTCCTCGGGGCTGCATTATTAGGGTGTGTGATGTGGGAATGATTTATGGGACTAAAGGAGGCAGCCATATTTGAGGACATGCTGTAACTGTCTATTATGTTCCACAATATAGCATGAAGATAGCCATGAAACCCTCAGAACTAACCCTTCCGGTTAAAGGAAGATGAATGGTATGGTCTGTAATGATAAATTATAAAAACAATATTTTCTTACTTAGTCCCCATGGAATTTCTGATATAAAGTATATGACACAAGGAAGCATGTTAGCCTAAAATAAGTAATAGGGATATGTGATGCATGAAGGCTTGAAAATCTGCTAGGCTAGAAGAGAAAAATTGTGCCTCTGTGTGTGTGTGTGTGTGTGTGTGTGTGTGTGAGATCAAACTCTCCATTTTTAGTTCCTGAAAACCCTGATTTAGGTATTAGCAGGTTAAAGTTGAAACAAATGCTCTTTAAATTTTTCCTATTACTGCTCGATTCATTTAAATTTATTAACTTTTCCAGGGTTGTTCTGAACACTCACCTGAAGTACCTTTCTTCCTATCTGCCAGAGATATATAATTTGAAAGTGGGGTAGTAGAGTGCATAAAAATGTTTAGCCTAATCACTCCCTAATGACAGCGACTTATGTCCTTAGTGCAGTCGATTTGTTTCCTGGGTTTTAAAAGTAGATTATTTCCATGGTGCAGGCTTAGTGTAAGCTGTTGAGAAACCACAAGCCCTGCACTTCAGCCCGAGTTTGGGACGTTCGCCAAGGGTAATCTGATTAAAAGGGCATTTTTTACAACATTGTGCTGCTTTGAAAATTCTGTGCAGTCTGATAGAGTCTAGGCCAAAAAAAAAAAATGCTTTGTGAAGACTAACTAGTTTTCTTGAGCAAAAGTAAGTTTGGTGATTCTTTTCAAACAAACTGCAATGGATAAACAAAATGTCCTCAGTAAGAGACCTGGTTAACTACAAGTAATTGCATAATCTATTTAATGCAGCTTTTTGCTTCTTTTATTTCTTTTTAGTCACACAAACAAATTATCAGTGAGTACACTCTTGTTTCATGCATAAGTATGAAAACAATAAGTCTCTAACTTAAGTTCAGTTACTCTGCGGCCTATATTCTGAGAACCACTCACTGTGGTCTTCGGTTACGCCTGCTTGAGAAGTTTAGCAGCTGTATGTTGTAAAAAGTAATGACCATGTCTCAAATCTCGATTGCCTTTTACAGGTGGAATATAATACTAATTAAATATGTCATGTTTGCATACATCAGAATGCATTCAGAAGAATCTTTCTTCATTTTATAGAAGAATTTTCATACTCTAAGAGGATCTAAGTAGACATGCAAAGATGAATTTGTAAAAAAATATCCTCCCATTTTTCTGGCACCTTCAAGGTAGGATGAATGACAAATTTATGAGGATCTGCCTATTTAAATAGATTCGGAGTTTTTGCACCTGTTTGTATATATTGGTTCAGGTAAATGCTTGGCTTTTATCCTTTATTCAAGCTCACTCTTCTAATGGATCTTCCTAGCATTTTGTCTTCTTTGGGGTGATCTTTAGGAATCTCAGGTCTTTTTTTTTTCCAATAAATCAATGTGTTTCCAAATATTCAAAAGATTGTTACAGGATGTTATGACACAGTTCTGGGGTTGAAGGCACTTTACTTCCATGTACTATTGGTTAACAGAGGCACCAAACTCCACACAAAGCTTTATTTTTGAATGAGCCTTTGCCTACAGCTGTTGACACTCTGCTGAGAGAGGTCAGCAGATGCAAAGGTGTAAGTAAACCTTACATGAAAGTCAGAAAGCAATTGCTGAGAGATCCAAGACGAGGGAACAGTATTCCTTCTTGAAAGAAGATCAGTATTAGTGAAAACGGTGCTTTAAAAAACTCCTAAGAGTAGAATGTTCACATCCCTAAGTTATCTAATGTCAGTGAAAGAAGAGAGACAATTTCATGTGTGCCATTTATACATTGAGGCTTTGTTACTGCCTCACTAAGGTTTTTGTGGTACCCTAAAGCATTGTGCTTCTAGATTCCGCAGTCTACATTTTCATGAGAATAAATCTTCCAGTATGTTTGTTCTCCATAAATATAAAAAAGTAGTATTTCCAAATATACTTTCTAACTTAGGATAACAGGGAGATAATGTGCTGAAAACCACTTCAGTCAAACTAGAAGCCCAGAGACACTGCGGATTGAATTGGGTCTCACCCCACAGCAAACATCTATTGCATTTCTTTGTTAAAGATGACAGTTTTTCTTCTAAGCCATCTTGAAATCCCCAGGAACACTGGTATAGAATGGTTCAGGAATATGTGATGTAGTAAAGGTGATTCAATGACAAAATATGGTGTTTGCAAAGAAACTCTTTGTAGCCATTAGGTCCTATTTCAGGACAAGGCTGCTGTCACTTGAGAGCAAAATTCCTATCTGTGCCAATGAGGTTATCCTCATAGATTCAGAGAGTATTTTATGGTCTTCCTTCCCCCAGCAGAGTAAAAAGGGTAATTTGACTCAGGCACATTAATATGAATGGCTTGGAGTTACATGATTGAAGATTTTTTAATACTAGCACCAACGTCAGTTTGTAGGGCAGACATGGTGCTCTAGGGTGCCAATAGTCTATGTACATATTCCTGTGACCAGAGAGACAAAGAGAAATGATTTTATTCTGGAGAGGTATAGGGAAGAGAGAAGTGTTTGCTTGCTTTCTCTGAATTGGGTGTGTTATTTTATAAGCAGTCCTTTAAAAACCTTCTAGGAAAAATTAGCCATGAGAGGCCGTAACACTACATTTCTGTCCCTGTAAACCTTTTGTAGCACCAGTAATGATGGTGAGCCAATTTTACCCTTTGAAGTTTAACAGCAGATTTTTAAAATTTAGTTTTTGGATATCTCTTTAAGATTTTTTGAATTTTGTGCCATGTAAAATGAAGTATTCATGTCAGGAAGATGTCCTGCTGTTCTAGGAAAGGGAGGGGTACACCATTAAAAAAATCTTGATAATCAAGGCCACCTGTGATCCTGGGCTGCTTTCTGGAGCACAAAGACACTGAGGAAAGCTGCTCTCCAAACCAAAGCAAATGTCTGTGATCCACAAGACACTTCAGCCTCTTTCCACTAAGAAAAAAGGAAAATCGTGCTATTGCAGGATCAGCTGCTCTCTGCTCCTTCTTTAAAAAAATCGAGGTGCTTGCTATTTAACACAAAACCCCATGACCTTCGTGCAGTGTCTGCTTTGAAACACCAAGCTATTTAATGATGCAAATTACAAACAGAGGGAAAACATCAGAAGAATCTGTCTGGAAATTAGCTTGTTTGACTGAAAATTAGCTAGCTTAATCGAACTTGCAGGACTCAGATTTTTTCTGCAGAAACCTGGCTTGAAGCTTTTGCCCATTTGTCTTATCTCACAACTCAGTAGAATCCTTGGTAATGTTGAAAATTAGAGATAGGAAAATCTATCTTCTATTTACATGATTGAAATAACAAAATAGCCTCTTGGACTTTTAGTAAAACCACTATGGTTTCTAAAGAAATATTGTATTACATACTTTGGAAAGCCAACTTAGAAAAATTTAAATTTTTACTTTATTTAATAGTTCCTGAAATGCTGAGTCAAACTGGTTTTTGGTCCTAAAGAGCTAAAATGAATCACATATGTGTTGATACATAATTATACTTCTTTGAGGTTTGAAGACATTGTATGGTAGCAAGATGACCTGACTCATGCAGAGAGAATCGTTGTAAACATTGGATATAGTCAAAGACTTCAAAGACATGCTTAAAACACAAGGCTGTGTTGGACGCTTATGAATAATTCTGAAGGTCAAAAAATTGTGCCGTGTAGAGATAACAGCATCGAGTCATCAAGCTCTATACTAAAACACCAGTTCTTAAATTAAGAAAAGGATTCAAACAACCTTAAAGCTATATTTTTATCTTCTATAAGCTATGAACTGATCTGTAAGATAATTTCTTTGAATAGTTTCAGTAATATTTGTGTCTTTATATTATTTTACTTTGGTGGGATGGTTATGTTTGTTTTTATTTATATTACTAAAGTGATAAATGTTCTAAACCATTAGCTCAGCACACCTACCTGCTTTATATTCAGTCAAGCAATCAAACATCTTTGTCTGATAAAGAAAAATTACATATAATAAAAAACTATGACACCTGGCATATTATACCCCTTTAATTAAAAAAAAATCTTTAAGTGTTAAGGGTATAAATAATTATAACATAGCCTCATATCAAAAAAATAGTAGCTGAAAATGTAATTGGAAACCATGCAACAGGATGGTTATAGTGGAGAGAAATTTACTGCTACTATTTGGGTATCATAATAAAATAATATTGATGCCTTTATGCAGAATTCATCAATAGGAAATGATAAGTATTTTATCATTTTTCTATTTTAAAAAGTAAAATATATCATTATTTGTTATTTATAGAATTTAAATTTTAATGAAACTCTCTGGTAATAGTTTCTGAATTTCTATGGAGAAAACTGATAGAAAACTGACATTCAAAAATGTCAAACAATTTATTAGAAACACATTGTAATTTATAACTATATCCAATAATAAATAGTTGTCTTTGCAAGTGCTTTCAAATAACCCAAGTTATTTGAAAACTTGTCTGCTAATTGTTTAAATTGAATGATTTTTTAAAATAAAATAGTCTCTAGGTTTCTACACAATATCAATATCAATATCACCAAGTGGTTGACTTATTTAGTTGCGATATTCTATTCCATCACAGCTAGAGAAATGGCTACTCTATTTTTAAGTCATTTTCTTTGCAAATTATACAATACATATTGTTGGTTAGTATTTTGACAAGTGTTTAATAAAATTCATTGACAACCATTAAGTGCTTTTAAAATTGTAATTTATAAATTAAAGGACAACTCTTATTTGAAGCACTGATGCTATCTGTATCTACGGACTCTGTTTATATAGCATCTGGAATTTTGGGTTCTTCGTTTATCATTAGTTTCTTTAATCTAACTATAGAAATGATCCCTGAAAGTATAGTCTTTTTAGTATCTTTAAAATGATGGAAAGGCAAGAAAGCAATGTCCCTCGAAGAAAATAGACTGAAACTATTTTATTAAATCTTTGGATTTCTTTGAAACATATAATCTACTGTTTTTTTTTTTTTGGTTGCATACATCAATTATATCTAATTTTAATTCTTTTATAACTATAATAAACATCTAATGTAAAAGTTATTTAAATACAGTAATTCTTTGGCACTATGAAATATGTACAAGAAATAAAAATGATTTCCTTCTCATCATTTGGGGTCAGTTTTCATAATGGTACTCTAATTTGGTGCTCGGTTCTAAACCACTTTAATTTTGTAATGTGAACAATTTTCTGAAAATGTTCCATCACTGGAAGGAAATTACCTAAGATTTCCTTGTTGCTTTCCCCATTGCCTACCCTTTGCTTTATTTCTACAGCCTTCTGCCTAGGTGAATTCTGAGCTCTATCATGGAGTTCATCACTTAAATGCATTACCTGTATCTATCTTAATACATCAGCCTTAAACTTTATCATCCCTGGGGAATCCTTCAGGTGATATAATACAGTGGCTATGCCAAAAAAGGGACACTAAAGCACACAGTCATTATTTTTATTCTATGAGTTTGAACTGCACTGTGAAATTCACACTAATATATTTTGTTTTATTCTATTTAATTGGTCTTGAACCTTGATACATTTGTGGTAATCAAAGCACTACACCACATGAGTTAAAAACCTAAATGTGTAAGATTGTTTAGTTATTAAAATTATTTCTGCAGCACAATATTTTATAAACATAAAACTATTATAAAATATATACTGTATATTAGATAACATATAAACAGATTTTGTAAAATATATTAAATATACATATGATGTATTTAGAATACATTAAAGTACATGCATAAACACATTTACACCCCTCTAGGTGGCAAATAAATTTTGTATATGGCATTTCAAAAAATGTTCTGCCTGAATTAAAAATGCAAATACTTGTAAGGCAGGATATACATTTAACCAAAGGATTTTTGTTTTTCTTGAGAGACCGTAATTGTGGTTTGCTTTCTACTCTCACTTTGATACATTCTGAGTGAAGCATCCTCAGAAGACAGGGATGGAGGGGAGAAGCAGGTCCATTCTGATCCCAGGCTGTGGGCAGCTCCTTCGTGGAGAAACAGCTGATGGCTGTGCCGCTTTCTGCCCCACCCCCACCCGCATCCATGGCTCGCTATACACAGAGCAGTCTGAGCTCTGACGCGGGCTGCAGGGCCTTGGGAGCCTGAAGGAAGAAACCAAATTGGGATATTGGGTGTGTGTGGGTGTGAAGGCTCTAGGGGTTCAGAAAGAAAAGGGGTGGCTTCTCTCTGCCTGCTGATTCTCCTTAGATCTCAAGGCCAGGAATAGAAATGTATATTTAGAAAAAGAAGAAAGAAAGAAAGAAAGAAAGAAAGAAAGAAAGAAAGAAAGAAAGAAAGAAAGAAAGAAAGAAAGAAAGAATTTAAAAGGAAACGGATCTTATTTAAATACTTTGCTTTCTTAGGGATTAGGGCTGTGAACATCACCTACTTGACATCTCTTGTTAAAATCTAGGAGTCTTGGCGGGGGTATCTTTACAGAACTGCTTTCTCTAGAAAGCTTGCACATGTTAATTTATTCGACCACCACCAACAGGTCAGTCGTGCTTCTGGCATGCTATGGTCATTACACTAAAGTAAATAACACTACCAACAGAAATAGGAATTCAGAATTACGTTCCCCGCATGTAAAATTGATGCTGTTTTTTCTTCTGGAACAATGAAAGTTTGAAAGGCTTATCATAAAACTAGTGCTTTTCTGAAGTCAGCGTTCTCTATCTTGAAAACTAAACATTTAAGTAGTAATTGGTTAAAAAAACGCATATTGGACATACATTGGACACTAGTTAAATAAATTGTGTATATTTTGCACTTTTAACTTTTCATCATGGCTTGCCTGAATAATAAGTCTCACTTAGCATTTTTTCATGTTTTCAGCATAGACTTCACTCAGACTTACTCAGTGGCAGTGGCTGCACTGAGAATGTACACTTGCATCCTTCATAAAAAAGATCCGATTGAGGCAGCCAGCCAGGGAGAACTTCAAGGATTTGGCAGAGGCAAGGATGTATCTTAACCTATCCCAAATTCTCATTTTGAACATGTAAAATTTCAGTCACTTAAAGAAATAAATTTAATTATGTGTAGTTCAGTGCTTTCTTCACAGAACTGGTACTAGAAATAGTTTAAGAACAAACTGTTCTAGGTTTTATTTTTACTGAATCTGTAGGTAAAACTGCCAAAACTGTCACTTAAAAATGTTGTTTGCAACCAGATTTTGGAGTTCTCATTCTGGTTCAGAACTTTGAAATTAGAAGCCAAATGTTTGGATACTTTCTTGTTCAGTTGTACAGATAAAAATTCCAGGGCGATCCAAAGTATTTCTATATCTAAACTGATGCAGAAAAGAAGGAAGAAAGGATGGAAGGAAGCAAGCAATAAAGGATACAAGGGACCAAGAATAGCAGAAAGGAGAGCAAAAAAGCAGCCTGATGAGAAACATTACCAACACTATATTTTAACATACTCGCCTTTCTACTGAACTACATTTGCAAAGACAAAAGGTCAGCTTCCATTCAGAGTCACATGATTATTTTTTCCATGACATCTTAGAGATCCAAAAAGCAAAGACCTTTGGGTTCACCTTGACATTTCTTAACACTGTAAACTGAGTCCAGTCCTTTATGACTTGCGGCATATGATGTATTATGGCAGGTTCAAACGTTAATGTAGCATCCATGATTAGAAGGGGTAAATATTTCTTTTATGAACTGAGTTACATAGCTATCATTTCCAGATTACTGAGCTACAGGCACTAGGTTCTATCCCCTCCGCCCCCACTGCCTCTGTCTCTCTCCAAACAAAAGAAAAGGACTTTGAACATTTTTTTGTTCGCCGAGTTGCTCTGGTTGAGCAAAGATCATCATGCTCTGATTTAGTGTTTTCAAATAAGTGTGCCCTCTACTATAGCCCTCTATTGAGAGACAACACAGCCCAAGCAGGGGGGTTCAGCATGGCCACTAATAAAACACAAGTACTGCTTTGTCAGAACACGAGTGATTACTTGAACAAGTGCCAACGAAGAAACCAAACATTAGAGCTCGGCGCTTCAGACCCTCAAGACAAAGGGCCAATTGACTTTCCTCATTAGTTTTTGTGCCCAACATGTAAACACAGTTTCCTCTCTATCTTTGATGCTCAAAACATGCCAGCTTGTTAACATCTTGGGTGGTACTGTGTTTTATGAGGCTGTAAAGTGTATTATGTTGGGTTGGCCATTTCTCTCTCTCTTTTTATTGGAAAAGATCAACTTATCCTATTAATTTTTTTGAATTTTATTTTAAAGAGGATGAAATTAAACAAAACAAAACAGAACAAAGCAGATCAGAAGAAAACAATGTGACAGATTTCAAAGCAAGACAACAGGAGATCTACAGTAGTTTCCATAATGTCTACTATTTTCTTCTAAATAGTTGTCTATATCTCCACATGCAATGAATTCATACAAAGCAAAATAGTAATAAACTGACCAGAACAGAGTGATGATGGCATTTTAGGCCTTCAAAACCAGACAATAGGGAAATCAACAATGGCTGCCATATTTTCAAGAGAACTCCCGTTCTCTTGAAAATAGCTGTCCATATCTTCATGTATGTTGAAATTAAGCAAAATAGTAATAAACTGACCAGAACAGAGTGATGATGGCATTTTAGGCCTTCAAAACCAGACAATAGGGAAATCAACAATGGCTGCCATATTTTCAAGAGAACTCTCGTTCTCTTGAAAATAGCTGTCCATATCTTCATGTATGTTGAAATTAAACAAAATGGACTAAAATCTCCCTGAACAAAGAATAATAGTACTGCTGGATTTCACAGCATGATGTTATGAAATCAGCACTGGATGCAATAATGTCTCTTTTTCTTCAGAGTAGCTGTTCATTTCATCATGCATTATATAATTGATTCTTATAAACTCTTTAGGAGAAGTTCTACGCATGTATGAGTCTCTACATCTATAACTATCCTTTCTATATTAGAGGGAAAACATAATAAAAACAAACAAATTCCTAGAAAAACACAAAACAAAAAAGACAAATAAATAACAATAGCAAAGAGCCCAAAACACTGACAATATAGGCCTTCAACACAAGGTGGTATGAGCATAACTAGAGTTGTTCTATTTATTATACCTATGAATCTTTTAATGGAGTTTTGGGGGTCCTCAAGAGTTCCTCAGATCACCATACAAAAATATGCACAATTGTTCCAATCCTATGAATGTTAACTGTCTTGTTCCAATAACTTACAGAATTTGTATCACAATCATCTTAGCTATCCTAAGTGTGTTTATATAATTTTAGATATTTTTTCTTTTCCCTTCCTTTTTCTTTTTCCTCATCTTCTCTGAGATATTATTTTTCCCCTTTAAGCAGATTCTTATCCTTTCACTGTATTTACTGAGTATTTTGTATCTTACCATTTACCATGTACTCTTACCATTTCTTACACTAGGGAGACAATACGATATTTACACATGTGAGGAATTATTTCACTTATGAGTATAGTCTCGAGTTCCATCCATTTACTTATAAATATCTCAATGTGATCATGCTTTATAGCTGAGTAGTACTGCATCGTATAAGGATACCACATCTTTTTTATCCATTCCTCAGCTGATGGAAATTTAGGTTGCTTCCAAGATCTGGCTATTATAAATTGTGCTGCTATAAATATGGATGCACATGTATCATTTTGGTATGATGTTTTCAGTTATTCTGGGAATATGCCCAGAAGTGGAATAGGTGGAACAGGTGGATCAAATGGGACCTCCAATCCCAACTTTTTGAAGAATCTCCAGACTGACCTCCACAGTGGTGGCACCAGTCGATACTCCTACCAACAGTGCAAAAGAGTTCCTTTTTCCCCACAGCATCACCAATATTTGTTTTTGATTGATTTCTTGATAAACCATTCTTTCTGAAGTGAGATAAAATCTCACTGTTGTTTTAGTTTGCACTTATTGACTTCCCACTAATGTTGGTATTCTGTTTGTATTTCTTCATCTAAAGGTGTTTATACATTTTAGGTGTCCATTTTTGAATTGGGTCTTTAAATTTGGATGGTCTGAATTCTTTGAGTTCCTTATACTTTCTAGCTATTAAACCTTTGTCCAAGGAATAGCTGGTGCTGTTCCCATTCTGTGCATTGTCTCTTCAATCAGTTTGTGGTTTCTTTTGCATGATCATAGTTGTCGATTCTCTATAGTATTTCCTGTGCCATGGGTTTTTTTTTTTGTAGTCTTTGCCTATCAAGTTTTTAACTTATTTTGTCTTCCAAAAGATAAAATATTTCTATTTCAATATGTATATTTTGATCCATTTTGATTTTAGTTTACTGCATGATGAGAGAGAAGGGTCTAAGTTTAATCTTTGGTATATAAAAAGCAAGTTTTACCAGCATCGTTCATTAAACAGTTTATCTATCTTCTTGTGGTTGTGTTTGGCACTTCTGTCAAAAAGATACAGTGGCTAAGTGTGTTTGGAGTTGTTTCTGTATCTTCTATACTGTTCCACTGATCGTCAGGTTTAGTTTTTTGTTTGCTTATTTGTTTTCTTTTGACTTTGTTTTTACTGTTTTTATTATGGTGATTTTGTAATATAATTTCAAGTCAGGGATTGTGATGCCCTCTCCCTTCTCTTTGTTGCCCAGAATTGCTTTTGCTATTCTGGGTCTCTTCAAATTCCAAAAGAATATTAGGGTTGTTTCCTCCAATTCTGTGAGCATGCTATTCTTATTTTGATCAGGATTGTATTAAATCTATATAACAGTTTTTCAAGTATGCTTATTTCAACTCTAGTGGTCCTGCCTGTCCAAGAACAAGGGATGTCTTTCCATTTTCTGACATCCTCTTCAATATCCTTTTCAGAGTACTATAGTTTTCTATGTAAAGATCTTTTATTTCCTTTACTAGAATGATTCATAAGAATTTCATTTTTCTAAAAAAAATGAATTTCATTTTATTTGATGCATTCTGGAAGGTATTGATTCCCTAATTTCTTTCTCAGTGAGCTTTTTGTTTGTATACAAAAATGGTCAGAATTTTTGAGTATTGACTTGGACCCTACTATGCTATTGTATTTGTTTGATTCTTTAGGTAGAAAGGATTCTTTAGGTGGAAAGAATCATTTCTGTGGAAAGGATAATTTAGGTTGAATTTTGGGGGCCTTCTATGTAGATTATCATGTCATTCTCAAGGAATGCTAATTTAATTTCTTGCTTTCCTATCCTTATTCCTTTTATTTCCTTCTCTTGTCTAAATATTTTGGGTGGTGATTCTAGAACTACATTAAATTGGAGTGATTATAGTGAGAATCCTTGTCTTGTTGATTTTAGAGTAAAGTTTTCATGTTTTGACCATTTAGTATGATCTTAGCAGTTGGATTGTCATAGATGGTTTTTATCAGATTGAGAAAATTTTCTGTAGGGTTTTATCTGTCAAATTTTGGGGGGGTATCAATTGAGATTTTGCTTTGGTTTTTGTTCATTTGTTCTGTTAATGTAGTGCTTTTCATTTACTGATTTACAAAAGTTGAACCATCCTTGCATCCCTGGGATGTATAATCATGGGTGTATAATCTTCTTGATAATTGGCTGCATTTTGTTTGCCAGTATGTTTATTGAGGATTTTGCATCTACATTCATTAAGAGATTGACCTATAACTCTCTTTTTCTGTTGGATCATTCTCTGATTTTGAATTAGGGTAATGGTTGATTTCAGGAAAGAGTGTGAAAGTATTGTTTCTGTTTGAATTTCATTAAATAGTTTGATGAGTAGTGGCATTAGATCTTCTCTAAATTTTTTGTAGAATTCAGCAGTGAATTCTTTAGGGCCTAAGCTTTTCTTTGCTTCTTTTAAGAAGCAAAACTTCTTAAAGTTCTTTTATTCTTTTAATTGCTTCTTCAATTTAATTGTCTGATATTGGGTTATTTAGAATTTTTATGTCTTCTTGATTCAGCTTTGGGAATTTGCTTGTATCTAGAAATCTACCTTTTTTCTGAGTTTTCCATCTTATTGGAGTAAAACAGTCAGTAATTAGAAGAGCATCAAGCCCATTCTATACCATGACAAGAGGAAAGCCATGAGCTCAAATAAACAACTTAGAGTTGAACCTCAAGGTTCTAGGAAAAGAGAAAGCTAAACCCAAAGCACTTAAATGAGATAAATTATAAAGATCAAAGCAGAAAATAATGTAATTGAGACTAAGAAAGCAATACAAAAATTAATGAATCAAAGAATTGGGTTTTTGAAAGATTAAACAAATAGACAAATACTTAGTTAAACTTATAAAAAAAGGAAAGAAAGACAGGACTCAAATTCATGCAATAAAGAATGAAAGGGGTAAAATCACAGTGATGATTTGTTTGGTGGTTGTTAACTGCAAACCTGTCTTTTAGATCTGATATTCTGTTTTCACATTGGTTGATTCTGCTGCAAACTCTTTTAATGTTAATTTACTGGATATCTGTTTGAATCTGTGCCATGGAGTCCAGTTCTTTCCTAGGTTGGGCATTCATGATCTCTATCACTTTTCTAAACTCCATATTTTGCCTTTCAATCTGTAGCCCCCCTGGATTAACTATTATCCTTCATAATGGTCATGAGCTCTTTAGTTATCTGCAAAGTTCTTTCTTATTTGGTTTTTTTTTTCCTAGAGCCTCTATCATCTGCTTTACTTCAGGTGATATCATTTCAGAAAGCTCAGCTGAGGTGGCTTTTAATTTATTCCAGCTTGATGCCCCTGTATATGCCTTAGAAGAGTTAGAGTCTGAGATTGAATCTTGCTTCTGTATCTCTCGTTATATTTTATTTTTAAAATTTATTTTCTGTTTTGATGTTTTTAAATTGATTATGGTAGGCTGCCTTATTACTAGTATCTAGACGTCCTTAGAAATGACTACTTTTCAGAGATATCTTCTAGATGAAGCTGACTTTTTGCTTTTGAATCTGGTTCTCCCATTGTTAGAGATGAGAAGTTGCTACCTACTTGAACTAGCACCCAGTTCTTTTTTACTGGAATGTGGCAGTGTTTATGACCCCCAGAGATTTTCATTCCTGATTGCATGAACTTGAATTTTTTCTTTCCTTTTTTAAATAAGTTTGACTGGGGGGTTTATCAATTTATTTATTCTTTCAAAGAACCAACTCTTTGATTCATTGATTCTTTGTATTGTTTTCTTAGCATGGGAGTTCCCCATGGGTCTAACTGGGTCATGCCCAGCAACCTCCAAGGGGCTAGCAGATGCCTTCCATCTTCCCTAGGAGCCAAAAGTAGGCCAGGTGATTCCCAGCACATGGAAAAAGCATTGGAACATTGCTCAAAACCTGAAAATAGAGGAAAATGACAAAATGAGAGAGCAACATGCAGTCTCAAATTTCTAGCCCAACCCAGGCAAGCCTAGGAGACATGGACATAGAATACAATGTTAGCCATACACCTGAAATTCCTAAAATGATAACAACTGAAATAAAGAAACAACTCCAGGAAGCTATAAAAGAACTCAGATCAGAAATAATCTCTCAGGTAAAAGAAGAAATGATAAATGTAATGAAAGAAATGCTGAACACATCTAAAGAAGACATAGTTAAAAAATTAGAGGAACAATACAAAAAGATGGAAACCAGAATGAACAATATAAGAAACAAGCAGAATGTATGAAGAAGATTCAAAGAGATACAGAGAAAATCAAAAATTCCATTGAAAGTTGGCAAAACCACCTCAACAAAAGTGCAGATGGAATTTCAGACCTCAAAGACATGATTGCAGCTAGTGAACAGGAAACGAAAGATCTTTTAAAAATAATAAGAAATCAGTAAATAATTATCCAATAGCTGCAAGATGATGCGAAGAAAAACAACATAAGATCGATAGGTATAAATAAAAAAGGTGATAAACAAATAGTATTAAGAAGTGATAGCTGAAAATTTCCCAAACATGAGATATTTACAGAAGTAATAGCTGAAAATTTCCAAAACATGAGAATTGGAAACTTACATACAGATTAGTGAAACATATAGAACTCTGAATAGCCATAACCAAAATAAAACTACACCCAGACATATAATAATCACCATCCCAGAAATCCAACATAAGAATAGGATATTAAAAGTTGTTAGAAAAGACAGATCACCTATAAAGGAAAACCTATCAGAATCACAGCATTCTCAAAACAAACGATGAAGTCAAGAAGAGCATGGAGTGAAGTATTTCAGATCCTAAAGGATAATGACTTCCAACCCAGACTGATGTACCCTGCAAAACCATCCTTCAAAATGGATGGAAAAATAAGGTACTTCCATGACAAAGAAGAACATCATGACCACCAAACCAACCCTGCAAAGAGTACTGAAACACATTTTAGATAGACAAAGGAAAAAACTACTAAGATAGACATAGGAAAAAACTACTAAGCAAAATTAAACATTGTGGAAAGGTAAAGAAGAAACAGAAGAAAGATAACACATCAAAAATAAACATCAAAAATAAACAAAAGATAACATATCAAAAATAAACATATATATCAGTTATAACCATTAATGTAAATGGCCTCAATTCACCAATTAAAAGAAACAGACTGGCAGAATGGATCAAGAAACAATATCCAACCATATGCTGTATACAGGAAACCCATCTAACCCAAAAGGAAACTCACAGACCAAAAGTCAAAGGATAGAAAACAATACTTCAGACAACAGGATTGCTCCCCAAAAAGCAGTGGTAACTATTCTGTTTGCAGACAGTGTAAACTTCAAGTCAAGAATGATCCAAAGAGATAAAGAAGGTCATTACATCGCAGTTAGGGGAAAACTTCAAGATGAAGAGATAACAATCTTAAATATCTTTGCACCAAATTTGGGATCACCCAGTTATACAAACAAATATTAACAGAAATGAAAAATCAAATAAGCAATAACACAATTATAACAGGAGACCTTAACACACCATTAACACAAAGGGACAGATCAACTAGACAGAAAATCAGCAAAGAAATAACAGAAATGAATCACACCTGTGAAAAAATGAACTTAGTAGGAATACACAGAGTGTTCCACCCAACATCAGAATATACCTTCTTCTCAGCAACACATGGAACATTCTCTAAAATAGACCATATACTAACCCACAAAATATGCTTAAGTAAATGTAAAAGCACTGAAATTGTCCCATGCATGTTATGGGATCATAGCGCCATGAAACTAGAAGTTAATGACAAAAGAATGGAAAGGAAAGAACTTTTAAAAATAATAAGAAATCAGTAAATAATAATTCAATAGCTGCAAGATGATGCATGAAAAACAATATAAGATTGATAAGTATAAACAAAAAAGGTAATAAACAAATGATATCAGGAAGTGATAGCTGAAAATTTCCCAAACGAGATATTTACAGAAGTAATAGCTGAAAATTTCCAAAACATGAGAATGAAAACCTACACAACCCCTCAAACACTTGGAAATTGAATAATACATTCCTAAGCAATCAGTGGCTCATAGAGGAAATTGAAGAAATTAAACAAAATGTACAAATACATCTTACTGTAACCTGTGGGATGCAATGAAAGCAGTCCTTATGGGAAAGTTTATTGCAGTGAATTCCCACATCAGGAAAACAGAAGGAACACAAATAAACAATGTGATACTACACCTCAAACATCTAGAAAAAGAAGAGCAAGTCAAGCCCAAAGCCAAGAGAAGGGAGAAAATTATAAAGGTCAGAACAGAAACCTATTAATTTTTTAAAATAGAAGTAGTATCCTTGAGACAGCTTTCACTTGCCACTATACCTCCATTGATTCAAATAAAGGAATGCAAACATGAAGCAGACCCAGAAAAAACAAAGGAGAGCTAAGAAGAGAGGATTCACAGACAGTATCAGAGACAGGAAAAAGAAAAAGCAAGACAGATAGAAAGAAAAAGATAAAACAGTCATCCCCGATTCTTACTTATGTCAGTCATAAATGTTTCCAAAGTAAAACCTATAAATAAGTAATAGGTAAATAGCCTGAAGATCTAGCCCAAAATAATCACAAGGACTGTTGAGTCAAATCAGAACTTCATTTTAGGATGACCCACTTTATACCTCCTCATTAATCTCTCTAGAGTTAGTATCCTAGGTCAGTGTCACATTGGCTTTGATGTGGTTCATTTATTCTGCCCTATTCCTGTTCTTCTATTTTGATTTTTCTTCTACTTCTATGTTTACCAATGCTTCATGCTTCTGTTTCTGTCTTGTCTAACTTCTAAAACCAGGTACAGTTGGCATCTACAAATGTATTGCTATTTTTGTGGGTTCATAGAAAATACTTTGGCTCAGTTTGTCACCATAACTACCGGGTAAAAAACAACATTGATTCCTTGTTCCTGCAGTCAGAGTTGTAAGTCTTAATTTCATGAGTCAACTGAATCAATGTGACATCAGTTCTACCTATTAAATCAGCTAACACTGAAGTATAGTAGCACAATATATTGTGGAGTCAATATAATTTATTATGTATGCTGTAGATGGCCATTTATTCATATTTGCAAGGAGGTAATCAAAGTATCTGATGAAAGATCAAGTGAAAAAAAATGTTCTAAATAAAACTTTCCTTCTCTAATTTTGGGTGTCAGCAGCAAGAGAAAAGTAACTAAGAAAGAATATGGTACCAGGAGTGGAGTCATTCCTGTAACTATACCTGACCATGTGCTTCAAGAGCCTTTGGTAATGGCTTGTGGGAAGAGTTTGGAAAGTTTCTGAGATATCACCTGAATGCCATAGGTTGATCTGTATGGGAGATTCTGGTCAGTGTTGAGAAGACCAGAAAGCTGGTAGAAATCCTGGTAGAGACCAGGCTTGTAAGGTTTCTGGTCTCCAGAGCTCTCCAGAAGAACTGCATTCGTTCTCGGACTCCAGGTGATGTGTGTTATGGCTTGTCAAAAGTTTGTCTGTGTTTTGCTCATGTCCAGATACTTTACCAGAGACTAAGATTAAAGGTGATGGACTAATTAATCTGGCAAAGGAATTTCAAGGCAGTCAATTATTAAGGGCAGTATGTGAAGCTGAGTGTGAAACCAAAGTACAAAGGAGACCCCAGAAGTTTGAAAAAGCCAGGAATGTGAGTCATCTAAGGAAATAGATCTAAGGAGTAAATCAGGCCTAAGAGAGAAGCTGTGGGAGCTACAACGAGCAGAAGTGCTGTAGGGGTAGAGTCATACAAGCCCTTTGGAGCCCACAGTTTGCCAAATAGTGTTTCAGGTGCTGCACATGGAACTACAGGACTTAGTGTTTGACCTGCTAAGCTCTGGACATTCGTTTGTCCCAATTCTTTGTACTCCTTTGCAACTTTGGGAATGGTAAGGTCTATATGGTGCCATTGCATGCTGGACATGTTTAACTTCATTGCCATTTGTACAGGAGCTTGCAGCTCAGAGTTTGTCTTACATCTTAGAGGAGACTTGGGACTTGGACTTCTCAGCAATGCTGAAACTGTCAGGACTTTGGCACCTCTTGCAGATGGACTAAATGCCTTCTGCATAAAGAGATGTGCATGAGTCTGAGGGGGCAGGGACAAAACGTTATGGTGCTAATGTAATACAATGTTGATAGATAATACTGGCTCTTATGAATTGTTAAGCTGTGTCATAATGTTCAGGTTGTAAAATGATAAGAATAAGCCCTATCCAAGAAAAATTCACCTTCTATTCTGGTCAGGAAATCAGTACATTTCCATTTGTATTCAGGACAGTTATAACATGTTAGGCATAATTATAAACATGTATTTGCGCCTGGAGACTGATTTAAAGAAATGTATCTGGTTCCCAGGTTGACAAGGGTTGGGTTATTATGGTTCATACATTGTGTCCACTTGAGAAGTTTAGAAGTTTAACTGAGAGAGTCAGCAGGGAGCCAGGATTTTTAATTTGTAAATATCCTTATCCTGTGCAAGAGGAGGACACAGAGATTTTGTGAGTGCTTACATCTGCCTTGGGGGGCAGGGGGTGGCCTGCATACAATACAAGGGAGGAAAAGAGGCTTGCTCTTCCCCCACCCAAACTTTTGTTCTGGCTGCTTTAGCTGGCTGCTGCCTTGAAGTGTTGTCCTGGTGCCACACCACTATGCCTTGGAGCCAGCTGATACTGGACTAAAACCTCCAAAAACTGTAAGCTAAATAAAATTTTCCTTCCCTAATTTTGGATGTCAGATGTTTTGTCTCAGAAATGAGAGAAAAGTAACAAAGACATGCCCCTAAATTAAATATAGAAAGTACAGACTTCTATGACATTCGTACTATTTATGTATTTTGTAACAAAGGAGGGAAATATTTGGGTTTAAGAAGTCAAAGTCCTAACTAGGGAGTACAAGTTTTGGGGATGCAACAAAATGAATACCTGGAAATCACATCATGATTTGGGGCCCCTGATGCATTATATACCAGAGAGATGAGCAATGGATAGAAGAATCTCTAAGACAAGAAATGAGACCTCTGAAGGCAAGATAAAGACAATTTTATATGATGTTATCCTTGGCCAGATAACCTTAGAAAATGTTGAAATGTTCTGTAGGGAAAAGGAGATGTTGGGAACATCTCTATTTTCTACAGCAAGTTTAACTTAATGGAAGGCAGATTAGTTCTTTTGGGCCACTAGGGGCTCATTTAGTGTAGTGTTCTATCATTGTAGCCAATGGCCTAGAAACTTTATTTCAAGGTAATGACATCCCAGAGGCCCAGTGTTAATGTGACTCCTAAGTGACTAAGTTACCATTAGGGAGTTATTTAGCCTCTAGGGAAGATGGAATTTGTTCCCGCAAATGCAGAGTAGCTTAGTAGATAACACTGAGATGAAGAACACAGTAGAGCCCTGTTCTATCTTGACTTCTTGCAGACTTGTTCTGCTACTTTGGTTAGACACTTACATCTCCCTCTTCTAGCACAAATGTGAAACAAGGCCATGGTAGTTCACTCAAACCTCATCATGGTATACGGGGCTGGTAAAGTAGACCCTTTATGGGATGACCACCTGTTGTACAGCTCCAAAGCCAATGAAAACTGAATGATCAAGTCCTCAGACTTTTGCCAATTCACTAGTGGACCTTATGTGAATTTATTAACATTTCTAGGCTTAAGTGCTCTTACTTATAAAAAAAGATTAGACCTGATGATTTGTAATATTCATTCCAGCTCTAATATTCATAAATTATTTCCAAATACCTAAGTAAGACTCAAATAAAAAAATATGAAATCTACAATTTTCACTTTATTTCAAGTTCTTCTATCATTCACTGAATAATAACACATACAAAGGTTGTAAAACTTAATGTACATCCTATTCAAATGAGAAAATATAAAAGAGAAAAGATGGTGGCAATTAGAAATTCACCTCATTTTTTAAAAGATAGATAATGTACATATCAAAAGGCAAAAAGAGTTAGAGGGAAGTCTATTGTTAGAAAGCAAAAGTGGTATAAATAATCCATAATCACACATAAAAAAGACAAAAATCATGTGAGATTAAACTAAGCAGATTTCCTGGAAGATTAAAAAAATTTAAAAAGGAGATTTAAGTTAGCAGAATAACAGAAAGAAGATAGTATAGAGGGTGAATAATTATTTTTCAAAAGAAAGAGTTAATGGGGAATAAATAATATAAATAGTGTCACATGAAAAGGCAGTGTTAGAGTTTGCAGAAAATAAATAAGACATTAGAATGTGAAACATAATGAGGTTACATAGGTCCAAGATTACTGGAGAAAAGCCTAGCAATGATTATGGAGAGGAATTTGTATTGAAAATGAAAATATTTCAGGCTCATAAATATTTTGGAATGGAATTGTAACATAAAGCACAATATGGGGCAGCTGATTCCATCAAATAAAATAATTAAGGTTGAAAGCAAATTCAGGAAGACTATCAAACACAAACATATTAAATTACTAATGTTGAAATATGTTTCATTATTTTTTGTTTGATTATTCTGGTGATATGAGTGATAATAATCAGATTGACTAGCATATATTTTTATTTCTGATAATTCTTCAGAATTAGGATAAAAACTACTGGGAGAATGACACTGTTGTCCTCATGCCCACTACCAGGAGGTATCCAGGAAGGCTGCCATAGTAGGCAGCAGAGGAGACCAAGAGACAACACAATTACAGACGCAAACACTCAAACACAGGCAGTGCCACTGAGTGAATGGCTAAATGATGGTAAAACTACTAGCTCTTCAAGGTGTGCTTATTTTAATAGAAATAATGAGAAGTGCAGTAATTAATAGAAATAATGAGAAGTTCAAATTCCTATGAGTAAAATATATTAAATAGTAACTAACAAAGAATGAAAACCAAAAGAAGGCTGCCTCAGTAGGAGTGAAAATTTGGCTGCTGAGTAATTCAGTTACGCAGATATACTTATTTTCTTAGGGCTTTAGGTGAACAAGTCTTAATATAGGTGTTTCTTTTATTTTTCAAAGACTGTTCTCAAAAACCATCATTTGAGATCTATGATCCAATTCTCTACAGTTTTAATTTTGAATATTGGTTTTACTATGTCACACAAGAAAAATTTTTGTATTTAGTTTCAATCTTTCTCAAATGTAAAAGGAATGATACAATAATTTACCAATGATGACAAAAAATAACATCTACCATTAGAAAATGCACCAGTCTCTGAGTAAGCTTTTATACAACTATTCCAGAATGGAGTCCACAAATATCACCTCTGGATTATATTTGATGATACTGATGAGTTAAGAGAAACATTTTTAGTTTATCCAAAGTCACACAGTGATAATCTTACAGAGTTACTACTCAAATTCATCTCTTTGGGTATTAATGTTCATGAATCTAATTGCTAAACTAACACACAAATAAAGAACACTTATAAAATCATGGTGCTAAGTATAAGTTGTACTCCAGCTAGGTTACTTTGACCCTCTGTTTCCTTTCCAGAAAAAAAAAATAGTCCAGAGAGTAATAATTTGTTTTCTAATCACTAATACTAAGAGTAGTTTCTCCTGTTCTATCTCAGAGAGCTATGCTAAGACTCTGAATTAATTACTGATGTCAGTATGGATTTTAATTTTATGAATCCATATAACCTGGAATCAAAAGTGTAAAGGTAGCTCATATGTTCTGCTCTTTTGAGTTGTTTATGGCTTGGGTTTTGAGGGGTACCATCTATATTACTTCCCAGGCAAAACTCTTCTTTCACAGATAGGAGAATAATTATGACTACAGATATGTGTGTGTATGTGTCTGAGTGTTTTTAAAATATTGATATATAGCAGAGAAAAATTATTTCTCAAAAAAGAAACCTGGCATACTTTTATCTTTTCTAAGATTTCTAAGCTATATATTCCATTTAAAATTTTCAGAGCACTTGGCTTATCTTTTTTTTATTTAAAGAAAAAAGAAAATAGAAAAAAGGGTAGAAATAATACAGAATTTCAAAAAAATATTAACACTAAAAAATCACTAGTGGATAAATTACATATTTTCATTTTAGAAATAGTTGTTCAAGTTACAAAATCAAAGCATAAAGAGTGGACAATCAAACAATGACAGTACAAGCCATCCTGTTCAATGATCCAACAAAAATTTAGTAATATGGTTATGTATCTTACACATTTATACATACAGTTATATCCTTTAGAGCATTTTCCTTCCCTTTCATTTTTACAAAATCTATTATACACTTTGGATCTTATTATTCTTTCATTTTGTTTTTTACTTTTTACACTAGAGAGGTAATGCAATATTTATAAATGTGAGCCTTATTTATTTCACTAATGAGGATAGTCTCAAGTTGCCTCCATTTACCTACATAGGCCTCAAGATCATCCTTTTTATAGCTGAGAAATATTCTTTTGTATAAAAATACCACATCTTTTTCATCCACTCTGCAGTTGATGGGCATTTTGGTTGTTTCAAAGACTTAGCTATTACAAATCATGCTGCTATGAACATGGGTGCACATGTATCTCTGTGACATGACATTTTCAGTTTTTCTGGGAAAATACCCTGGAAGGGAATAGCTGGATTGAATGGAACTTCCAATCCTAGTTTTTTGAGGAATATTCATACTAATTTCCACATTGGGTGCACCAGTCTACACTCCCACTAACAGTGAAAAAGTGTTTCTTTTTCTCCACAGCCTTGCAAACATTTGTTATTGGTTGATTTCTTGATGGCAGCCATTCTTTCCAGAGTGAGATGAAATCTCAATGCTGTTGTAATTTTCATTTCTCAAATGAGCAGTTATGGTGAATATTTCTTCATGTATTTATTTGCCATTTGTGTATCTTCATCTGAGAAATATGTGTTCATCTCAAATGCCCATTTTTGGAGAGGGTCTTTGAATTTGGGAGGTTTGATGTTTTTCAATTCTTAATATGTTCTGGATATAAGTCCTTTGTCTGAGGATTGCTGGCTAAAATTCTTTCCAATTTTGTGGGTTTTCTTTTCATTTTGTTGGTGATTTATTTTCAAGTGCAAAAACTTTTTAATAAGGTGAGATCCCAGTTGTGGATTCTTTGAAGTATTTCACATGTAGTTTGCATTTTGTTCATGAATTCTCTGCCTACCCCTATGTCTCCAACATTTTTATCTACCTTGTCTTCCAGTAGATTTAGTGTTTCTGCTTTAATATTTAAGTCTTTGATCCATTTAGACTTTACTTTTGTGCATGGTGATAGGTATGAGTCTAGTTTCAGTCTTTGGCATGTGGAAACCAATTTTTCCAATACCATTTATTAAAGAGGCTATCCTTCTTCCAGTGGACAAGTTTAGCCCCTTTGTCAAATATCAGGTGGCTGAGTATCTTAGTAGTTGTGCTTGCACCTTCTAATCTGTTCTAATGTTCCTCCAGACTATTTCTTTGCCAGTACCATGATGATTTTATCACTGTAGCTTTGTAGTATAGTTTCAAGTCAGGAATTGAGATGCCTCCTGCTTTGTTTTTGTTGCCCAGTATCACTTCTGCTATTCTAGATTTCTTCTGTTTCCAAATGAATTTTAGGAGTGTTTTCTTTAGGTATGTAAGGTATGTTAATGGTGTTTTGGTTGGAATTGCATTGAATCTGTATAACAGTTTTGGGAGTATGGCCATTTTCACAATGTTGGTTCTTCCTAACCATGAGCAAAGATTCTCCTTCCATTTTCTAATATCTTCTTCAATCTGTTTTTTCACAGTAATATTATTTTCAGCATATAAACCTTTTACATTCGTGGTTAGGTTGATTCCAAAGTATCTCAATTTTTTTAGATGCTATTGTGAAAGGCAATATTTCCATAATTTCTCTCTCAGTGAGTTTTTTGACTATGTACAGGAATGCCATTGATTTTTTAGTGCATCTAGCTACACTGCTGAGCTTGTTTATTACCTCTAGAAGTCTTTTAATCGAGTTTTTTGGATCTTCTCTATAGAGTATCATGGCATCTTTCCTATCTTTATTTGTTTTATTTCTCTTTATTCCTTTTATTTCTCTCTCCTGTCTGATTGCCCTGGCTAGTGTTTCCAGAACTATATTGAATAGGAGTGGTGATAGTGGACATCTTGCCTTGTTCCTGATTTTATAGTGAAAGCTTTCAGTTTTTGTCCATTTGGTACAATGCTGGCTGTTGATTTGTCATAGATGGTCTTTATGAGATTAAGTTAGATACCATCTATTCCAAGTTTCTGTAGGTTTTTTGTCATGAACAATGTTGGACTTTATCAAAAGCTTTTTCTGCATCTATTGAGAAGACAATGTGGTTTTTGTTTTTGGTTCTGTTGATGTGGTGTATTACATTTATTTATCTGCATAAATTAAATCATCCTGCATTTCTGGAATAAATCCTAGTTGGTCATGATGTATAATCTTCTTGTGATTTGTTGCATTCTATTTGCCAGTATTTTATTGAGAATCTTTGCATCAATGTTCATTAGTGAGATTGGCCTATAGTTCTCCTTTTTGGTTGGGTCTTTCTCTGGTTTTGGTATCAGAGGAATACTTGTGTCCAGGAATGAGTTAGAAAGGATTGATTCTCTTTCAACTTCATTGAAGAGTTTAAGGAGTATTGGCATTAAATCTTCCCTAAATTTTTTTATAGAATTCAGCTGTGAATCCACCAGGGCCTGGGCTTTTCTTTGTTGGTAAGTTTTTAATTACATTTTTGATTTCAATAGCTGATATTGGTTATTCAAAATTGTTATATCTTCTTGATTGAGAGTTGGTAATTCATATGTTCCTAGAAATGTGTCTGTTTCCTCTGTGTTTTCCACCCTCTGTGAGTAGAGATTTTCAAAGTAGGTGTTCATGATCGTTTGTGTTTCCATGGAATCTATAGTACTTTTTCTCTTTTCATTCTTTCTTGTGTGAAATTAAGTTTTTCTTTCTTTTTCTTGATAAGCTTGGCTACAGGTTTTTCAATTTTGCTTTTTCTCTAAAAAATCCCCAGCTTTTTAATTCATTAATTCTTTATATATATATTTTTTAGTTTCAATTGCATTAATTTCTGCTCTGATCTTTACAATTTCCTTTCTTGTATGAGCTTTGGGTTTAACTTTCTCTTGTTTTTCTAGAAGCTTGAGATGTAACATTAGGTTGTTTATTTGTGCTCATTCCATTTTCTTGATATGGCAATTTGTTGCTAAATATTTCCCTCTTAAGACCGCTTTCATTGCATCCCACAGATTATGGTATGTTGAGTCCACATTTTCATTGAATTGTAAATATTGAATTATTACTTCTTTAATTTCATCTGTAACCAACTGGTTGTTCAGAAGGCAGTTATTTAATTTCCATGTTTTTATGCAAGTTTTGCATTTTCTTTTACCATTAATTTCTAATTTCAGTGCACTATGTTCAGATAATATGCATGAGATAATTTCAATTCCTTTGCATTTACTTAAGAATGTTTTGTGGGTTAATATATGATCTATTTTGGAGAATGTCCCATATGCAGCTGAGAAGAATGTATATTCTGATGTGGTTGGGTGGAACACTGCAAACATCTACTAAGTCCATTTGCTCACCAGTATGATTTAATTATATTATTTCTTTGCTGACTTTTTGTCTAGTTGATCAATCTCTTTGTGAAAATGGGGTATTAAGGTTCCCTGTTACAATTGTGTTCTTGTGTATTTTGTTTTTCATGTTTATTAGTATTTATCTTATATAATTGCATGCTCCTGTATTTTGTGCATATATATATATAATTGTTAGTTCTTCCTCTTAAATTTTTCCATTAACAAGTATGTAGTGACCTTCTTTATCTCTTTTAATCATTTTTGGTTCGAAGTTCACATTGTCTGCAAACAGAATAGCTATCCTTGATTTTTTCTGGGTTTCTGTTTCATGGGATATTATTTTCTTTCCTTTGACTTTTAATCTATGAGTTTCCTTTTGAGTCATATGTGTTTCTTGTATACAGTATGTTGTGGGATCCTATTTCTTGATCCATTCTGTCAATCTATTTCTTTTAATAGGTGAATTGAGGCCACTTACATTGATAGATACAACTGATATAATCTGGTTCAACTTTGTCATGTTCCTGTTATTTGTTTTCTGCTTTTCCCCCTTGTTCAATTGCTTGCCCTGCCTGGTGGTTTCTTTCTCTAGATAGTGGTCATTTTTATCTCTGTCTAGTATGTCTTTCAGTACTCTTTCTAGGGTTGGTTTGGTGGACATGAGTTTCTTCAGTTTTTCTTTGTCATGGAAGTATCTTGTTTCTCCATTAAATTTGAAAGAAAGTTTTGCTTGGTATATAAATCTGGGTTGCAAGTTATTTTCTTTCAGGGCTTGAAACACCTCACCCCAAGCTTGTCTTGGTTTGTGCTGAAAAGTCTACCATGATTCTAACGGGCTTTCCTTGATAGGTGAGTTGTGTCTTTTCTCTGACAGCTTTTAGTATTTTGGTTTTATGCTGCATGTCTGGGCTCTTAATTATTATATGCCTGGGAGTAGATTTATGCTGGTTGTGACTGTTTGGCACTCTATATGCTTCACTTATCTGCATGTTAGATTTTTTTCCCCATGTTTGGGAAATTTTTGTTATTACTTCTGTAGAGTTTACTGATGTCATTTGTGTTGACTCCTGTATCTTCACTGATGCCTATTAATATTATATTATTTCCCTTGGCATCATCTTGAAGTTGCTGGATTGTTATTTCATGCTGCTTTGTTATTTTTAAAAGTTCTATCCTTTCATGATCGCTAATTGTGATCCTAACCTCAAGGTCTGAAATTCTATTCTCAGCTTCATTTAAACAGTTTTGCCAGCTTTCAATAGAATTTTTTGTTTCTTGGATGTCTCTTTGAATTTGTTTCATGAATTTTGCTTGTTTTCTATATTGTTCATTTGAGGTTTCAATCAGTTTCCCATGCTCATGTACTTTTTTTTCTATTTCTTCTTTAGCTGCACTGAGCAACTCCTTTACTAAGGTTGTTATTTTTGTTTTTACATATGAGATTACTGCTAATTTGATTTCCTCTATAGCCTCATGGAGTTGTTTTTTTATTTCACTTGCTATCTTTTCAGAAATTTCAGGTGTATGACTTTTAAAGTCTTCTATTTCAATATCTCCTCTACTTGCTCCTGATGGGCTAGATGTTTGAGATTGCATTTTGCTTTTTCATTTTTTAATTTTCACCTTTCAGGCTAATATTTGATCTTTCAAGCCCAATAGTCTCAACTGTGGGCAGTGTATGTCTTAGGGTCCTACTGTGTGATTGATATTTGTCCAATTGCTGGGTACCCCAGTGAAGAGGTGTGCCAGTCACCTGACTTCCTGTTGTAGGGCCTGTTGGGTGAGTCCTATATTCTTCCTGGATTGACTAGCCTAGGAGTATTGATGTAAGTGAACCTTTGTTTCCCCTGTTGCTATGCCTTCAGATTGTTCCAGGTCACCAAATCTCCCTATTTATAGTGTTTGTCTCAGCTGGGATCTTACTGAGTCACTGGGTATCTCATAAGCCCTTTCAGATTTCTGCAGGTTGAGGTAACCTTATTAGCACACTCCTTAACCTACCTGATGGTCTTTGTGTAGAGGAAGGACTCATCTACACTGCTGCCAAGCTTAACAAGGTCTTACTTCTGGAGGGAGCTTTGCTACTGCTCCTGTTTACCAACTGAAGGTGGCAAACTGTTCCCATTTTAGGCGCAAACTCACCACACTGACCGAAGCCTGCTGAGGCCTTCTGTTTGGAAGAGGTGCAGATGGGGCTGGGGCTTTAACTCAGCAACATAAGTGCCTGCCTGGCAAGCATGAGGTCATGAGTTCACTCCCTGGAACCAAAAAAAAAAAATTAATTTCTCTGTGTTGGATGAGGGGTTACTGAGTCTCCCACCAACCCAGCATGACTCATCCACTGCAGTCCAAATTTCTGGAAGAAGGAGTGGGAGCCAAAGATCAACAGCAATACCAGGACCAAGGGGGCGGATCTCCAAGGGCAGTGGACAGCAGGGGCGAGGAAACAGTGCAGCCCGGCCTGCCCCTGTGCACCACTGGAGGTCCTGTGTTCCAAGGATGGGCAAGGGGGTGGCAGGGCAGTAGGGGCACAGAGCTTATCTTTCAACAGAGATAATTTACTTGTAAGACTATAAGAGGCACATTACAATCCCAACTAAAATTCATAAGGTGTATGTGGAAACTCAAGCTTCTATTCCTACTTCACCAAAGGCTGTTAGAAACATACGTTATTAATTTTTCATTTATCTAGTTCTTCTGGAAATCACCACTTCAAATCAGAGTAAATTGTTCTTTAATTTTCAGTCTTAAAAAATGTATGTTCTTTATAACCATTAAACTATTTCCACTATTGTCAACTAAATATTATGTCTTTATCTAATTTATTAATTGATGATATTAATAGTATATCTAAACCTATCTTATTTCATTAACTACAGTCAATATATAAATATCATTTTTCACAGAACAATGCAACTGTTGAATCTACCCTGAATATATTTAATTGTTTTTGTACCTTTATTGCTTGAAAAAGAATGTGCTTCCATTGTTTGATTATTTGATCATTTTTTTCATACCTGTATCTTGTAAATTGGAACAACTACTTTGAAGATAACAATGTGCAATATATTAGCCATTGTTAACCTCATATTATCTTGTTTTGAAATTCTGTATCATCATTTTTATTCTTTTTTCATTTTAACATAAAAAAGAAATAAATGTACTTCAAGTGGAATTATTTTACTAGTGAACACTAATTGTTTCTTATACTGCCACATCATTCAGTGAGCACTTATACCTTGTTTTTATTGAACAACATTTTTCACGGTATTTTTAATTTATTTTAATTGATAAAATTATATACCATCTTTAAAAACCTGTGGAGAATTTTTCAGCTTTTTCTTCTTCACACACTGCACTGATTTGAATAAAATTCATTTTCTTCTTGGAAAACAAATCTTGTGAAAACTTTTACTTAGTGCTCATCTGGACACATTACTTTTCAGTTCTATTGCATTACTGATATTCCTGGAATTGTTTTCAACCTAAGGTACTTCTGTTTTTATTTCTTTCTCTCTTTCTCTCTTTCTCTCTCTCTCTCTCTCTCTCTCTCTCTCTCTCTCTCTCTCTCTCTATCTCTGTCTCTCTCTCTCTCTCATTGATCTTGTCTGTGTGTGTATGTATGAATGAATTTATACTTCTTTTTTCACTGGAGTATATTCATAAGAGATTTTTTGCTTTTTACTTTTCAGAATAAATATGTGAGAAAAATAAATAGTTTATGTTAATAGATGATTGTAATATAGAATTTTACATTTAAATTTATTTTACTTTTAAGGCATCACTTCACTGATTATCAGCATGCATTAATTTTTCTTTTAATACGATTTTAATGCTAGTCTAATGGTTGATATTTTGCTTTTACTTTCTATAAAGGCAAAATCTTTTCTCATTGATGCTTTAGTATCTCTACTTTTCTGTCTTTTAAAATTCCTTTTGCTCAATAAATAACTTCAGAAAACAGTAAGGAAGAAATGCCTCATTATTGGTCTTTCCTGTCTCCTGGATTGCTATCCCTTTCCTGAGCTCTCTTAGTCTAGAGGCTTTTTATACAATGTGTCCTTAGCTAGACATGCTCATAATTTCAGCACATGCCTGAATTACAGCATTCTGAGAGGCTGAGGCAGGAGGATTCCAAATTTGAGCACAACCTTGGGTAATTTAGTGACTTAGCAAAACCCTAACTCAAAATAAAATTTTAAAAAATAAGGCTGAGGATATAACTCAGTGTGGAAGTCCTGTGTTCAGTCTCCAGTACTGAAAAAAGTTAATAAAATACTAACACGCCCTTTTCTTTGCCTTGAAGATTTTCTTTTAAGAGCTGCTATTGATTTGGCTGTTGTTAGGTACTTTCTCTTCCTTAAATGGGAAGATGCTCATCCCAGTGTAGTGCTTGCTCTAGGTCTGTTCTCTGTTCACTTGGGTGCTCATTAAATCTCTTTGTCCTAATGTTTCCTAGAGGGCATGTTGATAGATTCTGCTCCTAGACCAATTTCCACAGCCCATAAGCATTCATCCTGTGACTTTTTCAGCACCAAGGTGTAATTTTCTTCTGTTACCACTGCCTGGATCTCTTCTCTGATACACTGGAGCTTATGAGAAACTGCAACTCCAAAACCACCCTAGCACATGGGCTTCTCTTATTGCCATTTGGTATCCAGTAGCTAAATGATTTTGGATGGGACCTTTCAATATGCAACCCTGCTATTCAACAGCTCACCAGCCCTATTATTTTGTGGAGATTACAGTTTCCAAATAGAAGTGGCAAGAAAATCAAGAAAAGGGTAAGGGAGCAAACAATTCACAGCTCCGCCAGCAGTAAGGGAACAGTTGCCCAGGTTTCATTACCACAAGTGAAAAGGGTGTGTACTGAAAGTGGCATGAAGATGTGGCCAAAAGGAAGGAAAACTGCATTTTATCATCTTACATTAAGTTCACAAGTTTGCTTCTGAAATATTTTAAATGAATCATCAGGTTACTTTCTAAAATTATAAAAATATATTATTTATGCATAGTAAAAATCTTTGATTTTTTTCAGTAGTTGATTGTCAGTAGTTCTTAGTACTTGTGCTCTTTCATCTGATTGACTATTTACTTTTCTCTATATATATTTGTAATTATTACATTGGAAAGCCTGAGCTAAGCATTTTTTCTTAAAAACATGTATCTCTTGAATTTCATTATGATCACTGTTATGAATTTTATGTATGATAAATTACCTTTCCTAAGAAAATGAATGAAATATCAGTTTCAGAATGCCTACAATTAATGATTGTAATCAATTCTATTAATTAAATAGATTAAAACACATTTCCTTCAATAATTTTCACATATATATATAAACATATATACATGTGTATATGCATATATATATATATGTGTATATATTCTTTATTTTTTGCTAAAAGTTTTGGATATTTCTCATTAATGTAAATAAGCCCTTTATAGTATCTAAAAACTTACTTCTCCCATCATTTCTGCCATGTGTATTTTTTCCTTCATTATTCTTACATCAGAAGTTGTTAATCTTTGAAATGTTAAATGCCTTTGTGCAATGTTGAGGGTAAATGCATAAGATTTCAAATCAGCAGGGAGAAATACAGGTTCCGAAACAGGTATTCATGAATCAATTATTTAACCTTTCTCAATATTGTCTATTTCACTTATAAACTAGGAATAATAATACGTATTTCCTTCATCACTAGGTATATTAAATGAATATTAAATGCAGTGACACATGGAAGCTTATAGGACAAAACCTACCACATTAAATAACAATATGTGTCAATCTTGCCATATTTTTTTCATTCTTTATTTCTTTAGTTTATTTTTAGTTAAAAAACTTTTAATAATTTAAAAATATTGTAAATATATCTTTGATTTCTTCAACCTTTTCTGCAGTATGTTTTTTATTTAATTATTTAGTACATGTGAAGTTGATTTTGTTATGCAGGATGAGGTTCAAATCTTACATATGATAACATACAATCATTGTAAGTTGTTTTAAAATAATTCATTGAGTATGATTTCTTCTATATTGATGTGTTACATTAGTTTCATTAAATATTTAATTTTTACAAAAATATTTATATCTGTGTGATATAATTATTTGAGCTGTTTAAATATCTATTCATTCTTTAGAACCAAAGTATTTCAATTATGTTAACTATAATATATTTGATTACATAATAAGCCCAATTGTATTATATCACAGTCAGATATGCAGGCATGAATTCTGAGTCCAATCTAGTTTGTTATTTGGCTGAATTGCATAAAGTAAAGAGCAATTAATTTAAAAGCTTCATCTTGGTTAGAGGCCTAGAAAAGGAAAGAGTAGACTACTGAAGTTTAACATAAATTCATAGGGTGAAACAGAGAAAAGCAAAAAAGAGATAAAAGAATGAGAAGATAGCAGGCTAAGAATCAGAAGTTTATGAGGGATAGATAATAAGAGACAAAGCGCACAGCTTAGTGAATTCCTTGTATATGGGAAGAGCACTGTAAGTGCCCACACCTGACTTTGCATCTTGCTGCTTCTTAAGAGCTTCATTTTTATCTGTATCTGCTCATTTTTACAAATAAACCTTATTATACAATCTTTTACCCTTATTAGCCAAATAGTTTTCCCTTTCATTTATCTTCTCTCATACATAAGATAGGAATCGTCAACTCGGGCTGTTGGGATCCTTTGGTATAGAAAGCAGGAGTCGTGGATGGATATTACGAACAAGACAACAACTGCAACATGGTAGCCTAGTTTTCACAAAATGATTAGTGCAAAGGTGTAAAATGGAGATTAGACTCTTTTTTTGTTGTTTGTTTGTTTTGTACTGGGGATCAAACTCACAACCTCGCACTTGGCAGGCAGGTGCTTATGCCACTGAACTAAACCCCCAGCCCTGTGATCATACTTTTTACCCTGAGATTAGAATTCCTTATTCCCTGTGGGACCCAATCCTGCTGCTCATCCATACTGCAGGGATCGCAGCCCAGCCCAGATCCCCTCTATGGCTTGCTATCCGTGGGCTTAGTGGCTTTCTCCATTGCTTGAACAAAATACCCAATATCTGAAACTTAAAAGAAGAATTTATTTTGGCTCACAGTTTTTGCAATTTCAGTCTATAGTCATCAGATTTAAAAACAAAAATCGCATAGTGGGAGGACCTGGGCACAGGAAAGGGGGGTCACTGATGGAAGCCAAAAAGCAGGGAGAGAAAAGAAGAGCTGGGGTGGGAGATACACCTTCCTAGATTGAGCACCCATTGACTGTTCCCTAACTAGATGCCGCCTCCAGCACAGAGTCAGCTGTGACATTTCCATAATGCAGTCATCTTTCCTGCCCCTGAGGTCATGATAGCTTGGGGGACACTGTGAATCAAAATCACAGCAGAAGGGCTTGAATGAGCAATCATTTCACATCTGATTGGACTGATTAAGAAATAACTAACTGATTAGGAGTATTTTAACTAAGCTTTTTTCAAGAATTTTGAAACTGCAAAACTAACCTGCAGAAACTGCTAGAGTTCCCTACATCAAGAATTGTTGATTTTCATCACTATTAGGACTTCAGCCTTGGACTTCCTTCTATGGGTACCAGGCCAGGTTACTTACTTCCTGTCACTGTGACAAGAAGACACATAGGTGGACAACCTAGGTAGCCTAAAGCTGTGTTATTCTACTAATAACTGTATCACTTTGGCTGGAAATACCCAGAGTACTTTTAAGTTTGCATTAAGCTATAAAAAGAAAAACTTGCCTGCATAATTTATAGGGGGCAAAGGAGATCACTTAGGCAGCAAAGAGCTGTGTGGTTTCACGGTGTTAATGTGGGATACTGTGCAGACAGTGCTGGTTGATACTGCTGAGGATGATAATGGTGTTATAGTTACAACAGAACTTACAAGGTAAGAGTTTACTTAAATGTACTGTGTGTTTGTCACAGGAATAATCACTAACTGCTTTAATGAGTTCTGGCCGTGTGATAATAGAACTGCAAAGCACAGGTGCTTGGTCATAGAATTCATTATCATAACTTCTGGGCTTACTTCAGACCAAGTTCTTTTCATATAAAACACAACAGCTCTGATGGAGGCTACATGCCAAAGCTCCATTTTTCTCTGTTTAGAAAACAATGTGCAAAGCATATTTTATAAATGGATTAGAATGGTTACCAATATGCAACAAATGCCGCTTTTCATGTGTTAGCAATTTTTCTAATACAGGCTAAGAACTGCACCAGATCAACACACCAAATGCTTTCCCAACTGCTGATGGGAAGTGATGCTATTTTATTCTGGATCATGTTTGTGGTTCCAGTTCTAATTTTAACCCTGAAAATGGAATGTCAGGTGTTTTGACAATATCTTTTCTGATCCAAGGTTCAATGAACATGATCTAGTTGTGACTAAGCTAAAGGACAGACTTATAAGTCTATATTGGTGTGGACTGATGTGGAAATTATATTGCTGTTTTTACTTTGTGTCTAAGGTTCTCCATGTGTAGTTGAAGAATAGAAGATTAGTATTTCATTAGTTTAACTGGTTTATTACTGGTGACAAACAAAAAATAATTTATTAAAATCACTAAAAAGACAAATTGTACACAAGTGCTTGAGATATGGTCAAAACTAAACAAATTAAGAAAGAACACAGAAAAAATCTGTCAGTATAATCATTGATAAAAATGATGGTGTTAAAGTATATCAGTATATTAACACATATATAAGGCAGAAGCATTAGGTTATGTCTTGAAATATATGCATTTTTGTCAAAAAACATTGCATTCATAATCATTGGAGTGTTGTTGGAAACGTACCTCTTTTTATGAAGGATCCATTATAAATTTACACCCAAGGCAAGGTAGCTTTGTAATGTGTTGAGCTTTCATAAAGAAAGCATTTAGGTAAAATAGTACTGTATATGGAACATTTTAAGACATTATATGTTTTTTAAATATATATGCATTCTATTTTAATGGCTTTTGGATATTTCTCTGTAACCCTTTATAGGTAAAATAATTCAAGCATCATAGTATTTACTGAGTACCTACTACGTGGCTATCAATTTGTTGAGTGCTTTAATTTATTTCATTTGGTCTGAATGAACAATACAACAAGCTTACAAGTTAAAAGACATGGAAAAATGTGTCTAATTTGCCTCTTCAAAAGTGCACTGGGGTAATGATATATTTGAATTCTGAGCTGATCAATCACCTTAAAGCATAAGGTAAATTTTTATTAGTCTCATGGTCAGAATTTCCTTCAAAATTTGCAAGCTTTGCTATATATTAAAATTTCAAACACCATGGTGATTTTTCTACCTTTGTTCTTCTGAGCTGATAGTTTTTAAAATGAAAGCCTTAATCTGTATTATATAGGTTCATTAATTTCTGCATTTTACACTTGAGCAAGAACACTCTGATTACCTGCTGCAATGAAAAGTAAGCAGTACTGCTTGTGCAGACTTAATTACCTACTGCAGGGCCTTTCTTCTCCCCTTACCACAAACAGTCTGGAAATGGGGTCAAAAGCATGATTAGAAACCAAATTAGCCGCTGAATCCAGAAAACAAATATGGAAACAGATCCAATAAGCCACTCTGATACAGAAATCTGTCTCCTGTCATATCTGGGTTTGTCCAGTGAGTCTCCTAATTTCTTGTTTCCTCTAAGAACAAAGCCAAATAGCAAAAGATCTCTAATAACTGTTATATCTGAGAAAATAAAATGAACTAAACAAGAGAGCAGTCTGACAGGGTGGCGTTGATGGTTGCAAGAGTCAGTCTAGACAACAGACTGTTTCCAAGCTTTTGGTGCATGGTAATACAGGTGCCCACATACTTTTAAAGCATCAATCTTCAGAATTTATCTTAAAAATGGAAGGACATATGCCGGTTGTTGGTTTGTGAACTATTTTAAAATAGTTTAAAATTAACACTGATTTTGACTTTTTATACATCTGTTCTTTGGGAATTTCATTATTTACTGTTTTATGAATTCTTTCTAAATCTCTATTCATTTCATATGTTCCTTTTAACACCCAGGTTCTGATCAAAGTTCTTTAAAAAAATGGGTATCTGGGAATAGAAAGCTGTTTCTTAGGCTCCGGCCTTGCCTTTCAGGGAATTTAATGGACAAAATAAAATTTTATTTCACAAATGAATTTCTGATTCATTTATATTAACAGAGATAAAAGTGTTTACTTGCAATGTTCATAGGAACAGTAGTATGATGTTCTAATTTTATTTATTTACTTTTTGTGGGTACAGGAAATAGAACTCAAGACCTCACACTTGCCAGGCATGCACTGAGCCACTGAGCTATATCCTTGGCCCCTTCATGATCTAATTTTAAAGATTTTGTGACAAGATAACTATTATTTTAAAATATGTACAAAAGGCAAGGGGGAACCAAAATGATAAAATATTGAAGGAATATACAGGGAAGTGGTTCAGTAACAAGGACAGTTAAAATTAAGAGATCATTGATTTTCTCACAGAATTCGCTGACTTGAATATATTACACACAACTAACTGTATCTAGTAATCATAGCTAAAGTTTCAAATGTCATATTCAATTCTTCTTTCTCCATAAGACAAGTGCTTATTTGAATGCTTTAAAAAGCTGTTGTTTAACAAGATTCCCTTGTCAGTGAAGAGTGTGGACTAAGTGATCTGGCTATGTTTAAAAGCCATTGTTTAGAACATCTTAGGTGGCTTTATCTATTTACCATACAATCATCCTCCCCCCATTCGCTAGGGCTCTATGACTGCTATTACAACTTTTCATATCCAATACAAGAAGTAAGGAAAACATAAATTCCTTTAGAATAGCTCTATTTTCTCTGAGTTTATGTCTATTTTATTTGCATTTTATCTAATCTTGCTAATCCAGTCACAACCAGAGATAGAAAAGTTACACATCATAATGAAAATGCCAGGTTTCCTTAACTAAAGTGAAGGAAAGGTTTGAACAATTACATAATGAAAGTGTGTGAGGCATACAGAATAGATAGAATGATCCAGAACACAAATCTTCTCCTTTAATCAAAGTTCTTTCATTCTCTCCCCCACCAGTTGTTCATTAGTGATCACCTGCTAAAGCAATGTGTGTGTGTGTGTGTGCGTGTGTGTGTGTGTCTAGGATTCAGAGCTTTTTTTCAGTTTGAATTGTTTGATACTTTTACGGATTCTTCTATTTTATGACTGTAGCCTTGACTATAGTGAAGACTGAAAGCTCACTGAATTCATTTTAAAACAACCTTACTATTTCCTGACTTTTCAGAGAATATCAGTAAAACATAATGTTCAGGTATTATTGAACTGAGGATATTTTCAAGAAGAAAATGATCTTACTGTTACTTGCTCGTTTTCTAGAGCTATTTTCTCTCATCAACAGACCATTGTCCAATGAGTATAATTTTGGAGCAAAATAACTGTACTGCCTATGTATGTTGAATACACTTCTCTCCCTGCCTATTCTTATTTAAGAAATAGTGACACAAAAATTCAACCAGTTGTTCAATATTGATTGCCTGCTAAGGCAATTTGCTCTTGGAAGAAGTAAAAGATCTAAGAGACCTCAAAAAGCTTATACTCCAGTTGAAAAGCCTTAAAAGTGGGAGCTTTCATAGCACAAAATACATTGAAGGAAAATGAGTGGTGACATGTTAGAGAAAAATATAAAACTGAAACTAAGCAGATGAGATTAGAAACTTACCCTTTCCTCAAGTAAGGTATGATACCTTAAACAAGGCAGAGGTATTGGAGACTCACTTGTTCACCTATAAAATGAGATGAGGATTACCCAGTTCAAAGATTTTTTGAGACTAGAAATATTACGTTTTCACTGCCTGGCAAGCTGTGCCAAATACACAACTGCTAATTAAAACCATGATTCATGGCTGCTAGCAATCCTGTGTAAAATGAGCATGCATGTGTATATAATGTATATGTTCTAGCAAAAAAATATGTATATATATGGAAAATAACAGAAATTGCAAAGTCCTAAACAGGAGAAGCTGAAGAAGTAAGACATTTATTTTAGAAACAGAATTGAAAAAGTAAAATTTAGCAGACAATATAAAGAAAGATACAGTGAGATTTAATGACTATTTGGTTATAGGTACAAAGAAAATTAAAATATAGAAGAGCAATATTAAATAATGTGAAATTTACAATGTAAAACATTCAGCCAAAGAATTTGAGGCATTAAAAGAGGAAAAACACCCCATGATAAGAAAAAATTAATCAACAGTATCTCCCCATCACTGACACACTTATTAGAATTAGCATCATTTTAGATGTAATTCAGATTAAAATACTAATTATATTTTTAAATACAGAAATAGATAATCAGTAAATAAATGTAAGAAAACTATGATCAATATTTCAAATACTGAGGGATAAATCTAAAAATAGAGCTACCACATGGTAAACTAAACATGCTGCAAATTACATAAATTAACAGGCAAATATTCTGTATTACACATGTGCATTGAAAAATGCTAAATTATAAAGATGTAAATCTCACTGAATTGATCTACATATTCAGTTCATTTTACATATAATATATATTTTTGATAAAATTTACAAAGTAATTTTAAAATTCTTAGAAGAATGCAAAGATTAAAATAAGCTACATTATGTGATGCACAAGATGAAATAATCTGCTTTAATGTCAATTACTCTAAAGTACAATCACTGAAATATTTTTATGAAAAGATAATATATTCAGGACTTGAGGAAAATAGAAGGTAAATAAACAGTCAAAAGAGAGAGTTCAAGAAGGCAGATTGGTAAGCAGCAGAGAAAACAGCTTCTCCAAGAGATGCTATACAGTTGCTGGAATATAGCTTCATGGGGAAGACAAGAAGGCAGGAAGTGGGTCCACTGGACCCAGGAAGAATCCGAAGTGTGAACTGGAGCCCACAGAGAGATTAAAGAGAGAAACATCAGTGAAGAAGAATGCAGGAGCCTGTGGTGCCTTCTCCCTGAGATGGGACTCACTGCACACGAGAAGTGACTTGAACTTATACTCACAAAGTCACAGTGACAGTGATGGCTGGTGACCCTAACTCTCTGCAGAGAGACTCAACAGGAGGAGAGCACTGCACTGGCTGTGAGTGAGTGCAAAGGGCTTAGTCCTCCTGCAGCAGACAGCGCTTGACCAAGAGCCATCTTGGAAATGTGCTGACTGAGCTCAGAACACAGAACTTCTGCCTGCTGTACCTAGCAGCTCCGAGTGGGGCTCAGACCCAGAGAAACTGCTCAGGTGGTGATGAGCCTAATGAATCTGGTCTCAGTGCAGGCCTGCTGAGATTATTCACTACCCTACCGAAAAGGTTCTGCTGGCTTGCTAGGAGAGAGCTGTATGCATGAATAGGGACTCTGTCTCCATAGGTTGTCTCCTAGTGAAACCAGAGAGAACCCTGGAAGCTGTTTGTTTTGCTTTTTCATTTTTCTTTTATTTTCTCTTTCTCCTTCATTGTTTTTATATGAGTGTGGATGTGGTTCCTAGCTTTTATATGGGTGTGGCTCTACTTGGTTCTTCCTTTTATCTCTTTCATCTCTCTTTTCCTTCAGTTTTCTGCACCAGCTTCCCAAAACTGGTGTGATCTCCCATAGCCCTCCAATCTTACTTGTGATCTCTTCCTTTTCTTCACTTGTCTAGTTTCTCCTTGATCCATTCTAAATTTTAACATTTTGGGGAAAAATTGACACATTCAGGACTTATATACTGTGTATACTTTTTGTTTTGTTTTGCATTTTGCTATATAATCAAAAATCTAGTTGACACAATTAAAAGTGGCAAATGAAGGATTAGCTCAGTTTGTCACTTTCTAGGCTATGTTTGATGCTATTGATACCACTATAGCCAAAATGTATGTAATGGTTCTAAACAGCTGTTGGTGCTGGTATTCCATGACTGAGATTAACTAAGGCTCACAGAAAATACTGTGGCACAAAGACTGGGTCAAACAAATAAAAACTTCTCATCAACAAACTAAAAAGATGAGATCTTCCAACAGACTCAAAAACCAACTACACCTGGAAGATACATTAGAGCAGTAGTCATCACCCAAGGCTTCTAAACACTAGCAGTGAAGTAACCCACCATAGACAACTACAGGTACCACCCCTGAAATTAAACTAGAAAAAGAAAGACAAAATGAGAAGGCACTTAAAATGCAACCCCAGACATTCAATTCACCAAAGGTAAACCCAGGGAGGAAAGAGATGGGACAATCTGAAAGCTCTCCACCAGATCTCTCTGAAGGGATAACAACAAAGCAATTTAAAGTGGCTCCAGAAAAAATGAAATCAGAAATAATCTCTCAGATAATGACAGAGATCACCAAAATACACACCATGTTTAATGACATTAGAGCAGATACAGATAAAAAATAGATGAGCTTAAGAAAATTATGGAAGTTCAGCATAGGAAAGAAATAGAATCTACAAAGCACATTCAAGCAGATATCCAGGAGAATAAAAATACATTGAAAGTATTTGAAGTGGATTAAGCCATTGTGAGGAAAGGATCTCAGATATTGAAGACAGGCTTATAGTTAGCATCAAGGAAAAGAAAAATTCTCAAAAATAGAAAGGAACCATGAGAAATCAATCCATCATCTGCTAGATGAGACAAAGAAGAATAAATTAAGATTGATTGCAGTCAATGAAAAAGCAGGAGGTACCACAAATGACATTTAAAAATGTTCAGACACCATGGCAGAAAACTTTCCTGGTGAGAAAAAAGAATTTGACATACAGATAGATGAGGCATATAGATCTCCAATAAGCCATGATCAAAAATGGTCTATAGCCAGGCATATCATAATTAAGATTCCAAAAATTCAACATGAGAATAGAATCTCAAAAACTGTTAGAGAAAAAAACAAATCTCCTATAAAGGAAAACTCATCAGAGTCAGAGATGATTTCTCAGTACAAGCTCTCAAGTAAATGAGTGAAGTGCTCCAAGTTCTAAAGGAAAAGAACATTCAACCCAGATTGATGCACCTCACAACTATTAGAGAAATAAGGTACTTCTTTGACAAAGAACATCTGAAGAAATTTATGACCACCAAACCAGCACTCCAAAATATTCTGAAGGAATTATAGAAAAATACAAGAAAGATTACAGCTTCATGAAACCCAAAAGAAGCAACCCACTAGGGAAGGCAAACAATTGGATGGAAAAAAGGGGAGAGCCAATGACAGGAAAATAACATGACAAAGATAAGTCAATATGTATCAGTTATAACTGTCAATTTTAATGGTCTCAATTCACCAATCAAAAGACACAGACTGACAGAAAGTATCAAAATGAAAGATCCAATAATGGGCTACATACAGGAAACATGTTTAATTTAAAAAGAAGTTCATAGACTTTTCAGTCTATGAAAAAGTTAAGGGATGAAAAACATGTGACAAGAACCCAGAAATAAGCAGGGGTAACTATTCTATTTGCAGAGAAATAATTCAATATAAGTCAGATTAAGTTAGATAAAGAAACTCACTACATCCTCATAAAGGGAAAAATCCAAGTGGAAGGGATAACACTCATAAATATATATGCAGCCAATGCAAGTTCACCCAACTATATAAAATAATTATTAATGGACATGAAAAATCAAATAAGCAATAGTATTGGGAAATTTCAATATTCCACTGCCACAAAAAGACAGATCAACTAGACAAAGAGTCAATAATGAAATCTTAGTACTAAATCAAACTTTTGAACAAATGGACCTAGTAGCTGTCTATAGTGTTCCACCCCACAACATCAGACTACACATTCTTCTCAATTGTACATGGACATTTTCCAAAATAGACCATATCGTGGCTCATAGAACATGCTTAAGTAAATGCAAAGGAACTGGAATTATCCCATGCATGCTATCAGACCACAGTGCAATGGATTTGGAAACCCATGGCAAAAGGAAGCACAAAAACTTCATAAAAAAATGAAAACCAAATAGCATCCTGCTGAACAATCAATGGGTCACAAATGAAAATAAAGAAAAAATTAGATATTTTTTATAGTTGAATGATAATGACAATATAACCATACTGGAACTTATGGAACACAATGGAAGGAGACTTAAGAGGAAAATTTATAGCAGTAATACTCATATCAGGAAAAAAGAACAAACATATATAAACAACTTAATGGAGAACGTCAAACTTCCAGGAAAAGAAGAGTAAGCTAAGCGGAAAGTTCACACAAGGGAGAAAATTAGAAAGATCAGAACAAAAATTAGAACACTGGAGACTAAAAAAAGCAATAAAAAGAATCAATGAATTGAAGTTTGTTCTTTGAAAGACAAACCCTTATCCATCCTTATCAAGAAAAGGAAAGACTCAAACTCATGGAATTAATCATGAAAAGGGTGAAATCACAACAGACCCTGCAGAAATACAGAAGATCATCTATACCTACATTGAAAACTTGTATTCTAATAAGACTACAAGAAGAATACATGGAATAAATGGAAAGATTCCTAAAAATATATGATCACTAAAATAGAGTCCAGAAGATATAAAAATCCTAAATATATCAATATCAATCATGAAGTTGAAGATGTAATTAAAAACCTACCAACAAAAAAAGTCCAAGTCCTGGCAGATTCACTGCTGAGTTCTACAAGAAATTTAGAGAAGATCTAATACCACTTCTTCTCTAACTCTGTAATTCTGAAATTGAAAGGGAAGCAATACTCTTAAATTCATTCCTGGAAGCAAGTATTACTATGTTACTAAAACTGGAGAAGGACCCAACTAAGAAAGAGAATCTCAGGCCAGTTTCCCTAATGAACATAGATACAAAATCCTTAAAACACACTGGCAAACAGAATGCAGCAAATTTTCAAGATTATACATCATGATCAAGAGGAATTCATCACAGGAATGGTTCCATATATATAAGTCAATAAATGTAATACACCATATTAACAGAACAAAAGATAAAAATCATTTCTCAATAGATGCAGAAAAGCTTTTCACAAAGTCCAGCACTTATTCATGATTAAAAAAAACCCCTACAGAAAATTGAAATAGTTGGTCTTTGTCCCAACCTGATAAAAGCCATCTATGACAAACCAACAGCCAACATCATAATAAATGGACAAAAAATGAAAGCTACCTCTCTGAAGTGAGGAACAAGGCAAGGATGTCCACTGTCTTCACTCTTATTCAACATAGTCCTGGAAACTTTAACTGAAGCAATTAGAAAAGTGAAAGAAATAAAAGGAATAAAGCTGGAAAGGAAAAAGTTAAACGATCATTATTTGTAAATGTCATTATAGTCTACATAGAATACCTCCAAAATCCACCAGAAGACTATTAGATTTAATAAGCAAATTCATTAACATAGCTCAAAAATCAATAACCTTCCTGTACATGAATACCAAACTCATTGAGAGAAATCATGGAAACAAAACCTTTCATGACAGCATCCAAAAGAATGAAATACCTAGGTATACCTAATTAAGGATGTAAAAGACCTCTGTATTGACAACTACAGTACTCTGAAAAAGGAGATTGAAAATAATATTAGAAAATGGAGAGAGATATGCCATGCTCTTGGGTAGGAAGAACCAATACAGGGAAAATGGTCATACTTCCAAAACCGCTATACAGATTTGGTGCAATCCCAATCAAGATTTTAGTAGCATGTCTCACAGAATTAGACAAAAAATCCAAATATACATCTGGAACCAGAAGAGACCTAGAATAGCAAAGGCAATCCTGGGCAACAAAGACTAGACAGGGGTATCACAATCCTTGACTTGAAATTATGCTATAAAGCTACTGTAATAAAAACAGTGTGGTACTGGCAAATAAACAGACATGAAGATCAATGGAACACATTAGTAGATGCAGAAACAACTCCAGACATACTAAGCCACTTTATCTTTGACAAAGGTGCCAAACATAAACAGTGGAAGAAAGATAGCTTCTTTAATAAGTGATGCTGAAAACTATCTCTGCACATGCCAAAGATCACACTATCTTTCACCACTCTCTAAACTAAATTTGAAATGGTTCAAAGATCTTAATGTTAAAACAGAATATTAAATCAGCTTAAAGGTAGATCTCTTGAAGATATGGTGTAGGCAAATACTTTCTGAACAAAACCCTGATTGCACAGGAACTAACTCAAAGATTTAATGACTGAGATCTGATCCATTTGAAAATCTTTTAAATAGTAAAAGAAAACACCAACACAGTGAAGGGAAAACATACAATGTAGGAGAAAATGTTTGCCAGTTGTTCCTCAGACAAAGGATTGTTATTAAGAACATATAAAGAACTAAAAAATCAGTACTCCAAGATTTAAACACCCAATCCAAAAATGTGCATCTGACATGAATACACACTTCTCAGATGAACAAGTACAAATGGCAAATAAATATATGGAAATAATGTTCAATATCACTAGTCATTCAAGAGGTGAAAATTAAAACAACACTGAGATTTCACCTCACCCAGAAAGAATGACTGTCATCAAGAAATGAACCAAAAACAAATGCTGCAGGGTCTGTGGGGGAAAAGGAACCCTTCACTGTTGGTGGGAATGCAGACTGGTGCAACCACTGTGGAATTCAGTGTGACAATTCCTAAAAAATCTAGGACTAGAGTTCCCATTCCACCCAGCTATTCCCTTTCTGGTTGTCTTCTCATAATAATTAAACACATCATGCCACAGTGATGTATGTGAATCCATGTTTATAGCAGCACAATTTGTAATAGCCAGATCTTGGAAACAACCCAAATGCCCATCAACTGAGGGATGAATAAAAAAGATGTGGTGTTTTTATACAATGATGTATTACTCAGCCATATGGAAGGACAAACTGAAGACTTTTATAGATAATTGGATGCACTTGAGACCATACTCATACATGAAATAAATCATATTCATGTATGTAATCATCATATTGTCTCACTAGTATGAGAAGCTGAAAAAAACAACATATTTATATGTAAATGTATATATGTGTGTGTGTGCGTGTGTATAGATAGATAGATAGATAGATAGATAGATAGATAGCTAAGATATACTGATTTCTCTAAATTCATTGAAGAGAAATATTTGTCTGGTATTGTTCCATTTAATGCAGATATCTTGTGTTCTGGGTGAATAATTTAGGGATGACACTAGGCAATGTATTACCACTGTTGTCCGCTGAGTGACATGTTTTGAATTTTTTATTTTTTAAATTTAGAAATAAAATGATTTGAAAAAATGTCACCATGCGTAACAACATAATTTATATCTAATATTGCCCTGTAATTTAAATACAATGATTTCAATAATACTATACCAATTAGATGTCCATACTTATAAAAGATTATTTCTGATCACCATGTCATAATATACACAACAATTAACATTGGTTAGACTGTAGATCTATGTATAAAAGTCAAAATAATGCTTCTTGAATATAGCATAAATCATTATGTTGAATAGAAAAATATTTCTTAAACAGGACATTATTCATTAGCATAAAACTTGATAAAGAGAATACATTAAAATTAAAATTTTTGTTCTCCTAAATAAAATGATAAAGCAAGTAACAAGATCAAATTTTAACATGTATAAACAAGATGTTCATATCCAAGATGTGTAAAAATATCTCTTTTGTGTTATTAATGAAAGACTGCTTCTGCGGTTTGTGTCCAGATGTTCCCCCAGAGTCTCATGTGGAATTGGGGAGTGCTCATTTCAGAGGTGGCCAAATCTCGAGTTGGTGATTGGTTCATTGTCTAGAGCTGTGTTTGGTGGTGTGAGTGCTATACTTGCCCTAGAGCAGGTAGCCTGCATACAATATAAAGGAGGAAAAGAGACTTGCTCCTCCTTTTTTGCTCTTGTGGCTTTTGCTGTCTTAAACCTCTGTAACCGTAGCCCCTCTGCCATACTACACTGCCTTGGAACCAGCTGCCTATGCACTGAAATATATTATGTTATTTATAATGTAACCAGTGTCAGGTATTTTGGTATAGCCGTGTTAATGGACTAGTTACATGAAGTGTCAAACCAAGAATAGTGAACGACAGTGTTCTAAATATGGACAGAAGAAATGATTGCCCATGGCCAGCACCATCTGAAAGAATCAGAGGGAATAATACTCAGATCTCACACTGGGTCAGAAATAGTGGTCATTCATACCAGACAAGAGAAACTCATAACTCAGTACTGAGAAGATTTTGCCTCAACAGTAAGTAATAATCAACTTTAGACTGAACACTGCTCTGGATTTTCCTACAGAATAAAAAAAGAAAAAAAAAAACAATCAAGAACTTAAGGATAAAACTTTTCAGTAACATAACAACATCTCAATACAAAAGTCAAAAAGAATTATAGATATGCAAAAATTCCAACACCTCCAACACCCAACGATGTAAGATCCATAATATCTCACATTCAGCTGATAATTACAGACATACTAAAGAGTAGGAAAATAGAATCAATGATGAGAATAATCAATGAATCAAAGCTGTCTCAGAACTCATACAGATGTTCTAATTAGCAGATAATCACATTAAAAGAGATATTATAACTACATTCCATATGTTCAAAAATTATGCAGAAGTATGGAACATATATAAAAGATGAAAAAAGTGTCCAAGAATGAAACATATAGTATCTGAGACGAAAATGACACCAGGAGGATTTAACTATGGATTACATGTTGCAGAAAAATCCATTAGTGAGCTTGAATAGGTGGCAATAATAAAAATATTCAATGAAACACAGAATAAAAAATACTTTATAAAAAAGAACTTCAGTGATCTGTAAGACAACCTCAAGAAGACAAATGTATGTGTACTTGGAATTTATGAAAAGTACAGAAAAATTTTAAAGAAATATTTGAATAAAAATGGCTGAAACCTTTCCAAATATAATGAATATGTTATATGCATATATGCCCAAAGCTTAATGAATTTAAAATACAAGAAACAAAGAAACTACATTAAGGCTCATCATAATCAAATTGCTCAAAGCCACTGAGAAACAAAAAATGTAAAAAAGAGACTAAATAAATGTTATACAGACAAAGCTAAAGATAATGGCAAATTTGATTTGGAATCAGTCTTTACAT
>PVLA01005503.1:0-15570 GCA_004027455.1 Hydrochoerus hydrochaeris
ATGAAATAAAAAGGCTATTCACAGAAATAATTAAGGAAAACCTCCCAAGCATAGGAAACGGAAGTGATGTTCAGATATATGAGGCATATAGAACTCCAGCCAGCTACAACCAAAACAGATCTACACCCAGACATAGAATAGTCAGGATCCCAGAAATCCATCACAAGAACAGAATATTAAAAGCAGTCAGAGAAAAGAAACAGATCACCTATAAAGGAAAACTCATCAAAATCACAGCGGACTTCTTGACGCAAACTATCAAATCAAGAAGAGCTTGGAGAGAAATATTCCAAGCCCTGAAAGAAAATAACTTCCAACCCAGACTGATGTACCCTGCAAAACTGTCTCTCAAAATTAATGGAGAGACAAGATATTTCCACGACAAAAAAGAACTGGGGGAGTTCATGACCACTAATCCAACCCTGGAAAGAATATTGAAGGACATTCTAGAGAGAGAGAAGAAAATCACCAGGATTCCAGGAACAATGGCAGGAATCCAGGAACAATGAAAGGGGCAGACAGTGGAATGAAGGAGAAAAGTAAACAACAATGACAGAAAAATAGCAGAGCAGAGATGAGGCAGAGAAGACTGACTATATTGCTGTTTTGTCTTGACTGATTTTATTCAAATCTGGTATGCTTGAGGGTGTCAAGTCTGGGAGTAGGGGCAACTACTCTGGGAATGGCAGGATTCAATAGGATATCCATTCTGGTTTGATTATTAACTGCCTTTGAAGTCCTATAATGTCTCCAATGTTTGGTTTTTATTAATAGTGCTATGTACCGTTAAGTTTAATTATATTATGCCTCACAATATAGACAATTTTATTGAAAATAACAAGAGACATCATGGTGACAACCATAGATCACCTGGTATTGTGGTTTTATATGTCCTCCTCATTTCACGTTTCTCTAGGAATTTGTATTGTTCACTTGTTTTGTTTGTTTTCCCCTCTAATACAGAAAAACTAGTTATGTATGCAGAGACTTATACATGTGTAGAACTTCTAAACAGTCTACGAGAATTGATTATAGTTATTGTAAAAAAAAAAAAAAACAGGAAAAGAAAGTATTCTGAAGGATATAACTGCATGTATGTTTGAGTGTGTAGGATTGATGACCATAATACTAAGTTTTTTGTTGGATAGATGAACAGAACTGATTGCAGTCTCACTGTTTAAATGTCTATTTTGTATGCTTTACTTTTGTAACTTGAACAAGTACTTCTAGGAAGAAAATATGTAATTGTCAACTAGTGATTTCTTACTGGTTTTTGTTTTTTTTGAAATTATGTATCATTTCTACCCTCTTTCTGTTTCATTTTTCTTCTTTAAATAAAAAAGTGAGACTGAAAAATTCCTGAACAATATTCTTGATAATTTCAACTCTCAGTAAGTAAAGAATAAAAAAGGAGCACACACTTTGAAGTTATTCTAATCAGTAAAAGACACAAGGAAAACAACAGGAGTATGTTAAGATAAACTGGTAGAGAAATTAATCTGTGAGTTAATTTCCTATAAGATCATCAAACTAAGAATCAGAAAGAAAATGTAGAGAGGCATTTTTCCTTCACTCCTAATTCTCTGCCCAACCAAAACCTATTATTTATTCAACTTCAACTGTCTCTAGGTCAGCAATAGGAGGATGGGAAACAAACATAATTCCAGTGGGATATGACACAAATGCAGTGAGCAGAAAGGCAAATGAACATCTCATATACCGAGCCTCAAGCTCCACATGGGCATCTTAAAAGCGCTATTAACTTTGAGAAGTTACTTAAATATCTCTCTTAATTTTAGAATCTCATATGTAAAAGAAGGGTATCAGTACTTTTTTCTTACGATAATACTTCAGTAAGACAATGATTAAAAAAAAGTACTTAGCTTAGTGCCTGACATACAATAAGCACGTAAGAGATGCGAGCCGTTAATATTATCATTTGCTCATTAACGCTGAGGATTACTGCTCATTTTCTTGTTCTTGTTTTGTTTTTTGGTGTTTTGTTTTGTTTTTCTTTTTTGCTATGGAGTTCAGGCTACCCTTGGGCTCACTTAGTAGCCCAGGTTGGTCTGGAACTCTCATTGATCCTCCTGCCTCAGCCTCCTGAGTGCTAGAATTACAGGCATGTGCCACCACACCTATCATTTTCCTTGATTTTCTTGCTGCTACTTCCACCAACTTTCACAATATATAATACATACAAATCCTAAAAGAAAATAAGTAAAATGATCCTGACCTTATTTTCATGTCAGTGTTCCAGTCTGATTCAAGTAGACGACAGACATCTTGTAAAGTCCTATAATGTCACTGTGCTAGGTTCAGCAAGATAGGGACAAAAGTGCAATTTGAACAGGAGATAACTTGTCTTGTCTTCAAGAATTGGGTGATCTCTTTTGCATACAAAGGGAAACTTCTATCAGTTTTTCCTAAACAAGCTATAAAGCTTAGACTATAACCCTGTTAGCAATAAGTAAGTCCCCCAAAACAAATACATCTACTCCCAAACTAACCCAGAAAAATGTGTCTAGTGTTTTGGAATGTCTCTGAATTAATTACTCATTGATTTCTGAGAAGTGGATTACCTGAGGATTGTACTAGCAGTGAACAACAGATATCACACAGGTGAGTCTGTCAGTTCTTGGTTGCGTAGAAGTTATTAAAATGTACAGACACTTTAAGTGTAAATGCTAAAATCCAGATGGATAGGAAAAACATGAAAAATGTTCTTGTTCTAGTACATGAAGCAGTACTGACTGCAGGTAACTTGAGTCTTCCTGGTTTCAAAATAATGGAAAAGACTTTTCCCCAAAATTAAAGTTTTTAAATTATAAAATACACACTTGTGCTATAACCAAACAAAAGAGAACATATAAAGGTGTAAAAAAAAAAAAAATACACAATGCTCTATCCAGTGATAATCATTGTTTCTCCTTCCAGACTTTTTAAAGAATGTTTAAATTAACTATAACTTCTTTTTCAAAAATGAGGTAACACCATACATGCCATTTCACACTTTTTCTCCTACTTTTGTGTTAGCACTCATCTTTTCCTTAAACATATAATCCCCAAATCAAAGTCACAGAGCAGTTGTTTGCTGATCTCTCACACTACCACATCAAGGGAAATGCAGGACCCAAAACTTAACTCTAGAAGACGCCTACAGTCAATTACTATCATATTGCACAAATATGTGCCTGGAATATTCTGGGAGCAGCAGAAAGCAATAGGGCTACCAGGGTGAGGAGAGCAGAGATTTTGCCCCAGCAAATCTGAGTGGTTTGGGGTCACTGATCTACCAGAATCAGTACACAAGTAGACAATAGCACCTGACTCAGGAAGTGCTACTGCCTCAGCCTCATACCCAGGCAGGGGCAAGATGAGAGGCAATTTTCTGTTGGCAGTTTGGAGAAGAGTCCTCACTGGGCTCACAGCAATGATCTTGCAGGACACACTATTCTGCTCCTGCACACAGGACTCAAGACACTTCTTTAGGCAGGTAATTAAGCTCTTGGATTTTCCTGGAGCACACACTGATTCATCATCCTGCTCAGAAAGGAATACTAATCTGTATAATTTCTCACAAAATTTAAGAATATAAAAGCTGTTTTGCTGAGGGAAAACAAATAGGCTGCTCAAAAGACAAGTTTTATTTACTTTACAATTTTGCTTGATGAATGAAACTACCTCATGAAATAGATTCAATGTGAAAATCTAAAACGCAGTTACTATGCTTTCTGACTAGTGGTTCTTGCTGCAGAAAAACAAGGATAATTTCTACATTTTTGGGTAAGGAGAGTATAAAGCTAAGAAATACCATCTTTCCTCAACAAAACCGCACTGTAAGCATGGAAAATCTGTTTAAGTGTGCAGGAAATAAGTCCAACATGACCTAAATTAAGTTTGCAACACATTCTTAGACAAAGAAGACAGAACACATAGCCTGGGAACACATTTACAGGATGGACTAACCTGTGTGGAGTGAAACAAAATGAGAGATTTCTAACATTTGAATAAAATGACTCAATCAACACCAGCTCACCTCTGAAAAACTGTAGGCAGACCTGAGACCAATACAAACTTTACAAATAAAATGCACTGAAAACTAAGCTAATTTTATGCAATCTTTATTAGTTATTATTAGTACTCTTGGGGAAAATAAAATGAAAATGCAATATCTGAGGTTCTAGGAAGTAATGTCAAAGGTGCTGAACCTTTGGGTTGGGGTGTAGCCCAGTGATGAAGTGTTTACCTAGTATGCCCAAGACCCTGGACCTATCCTCAGCATTGAAAAGAAAAAAAAAAAAAAACACGGGGGGATGGGTCTTCCTACACAATGAGAGTTCTGAAAGAAACCTGAAAAGATGGTAAAGAGGTGCTTAGAAAGACAGAATAATGGAAACAGGCATCTACAAACTTTTTCATCTCTAATTTTATCTCAGGTCTTCACTGCTATAAACTATGTCTCATAAATGCTATAGGGAAACTGTCTAAAAACTGAAGATGTAAATAATATAGGTTAGTCCCGAATTAGTTTAGGTTAAACACTAATCACCATTCACCAGCCTGCTTCAATCTGGACTCAAGCTCAACATACTACAGGGAGGCCGAGGCTATAGCTCAGCAGCACAGTGCCTGCCTCACAAGCACAAGGTCCTGAGTTCAATTCCTAGTACATTAAAAAAAATCCTATGGGGTTCATTCATCTGTCAACATTATTGAATGTTTCTTCTGTACCATACCATGGTTAAGGTCCAGGTACACAAAGAAATCACTCCTTATCTTCAAATCTACAGAGCAAATGTAAGAAAATCAGTTATTTACAACTACAGGATAAATACCTGAATATAGAAATAGTCAATAAATACTGAATGGCTGAATCAACACTGAAATAAGTGTACACAAAAAAACACAAGGCCTTCTACAGCACATTTCTCTTTGCTATAACACATATGGACAAACCTGAAAGTTCATTATTTTGTATACCTATACAAAGAAATCACTCCAAAAAGAATAAACAACTAGTAAATGCCATAATTGACAGAACCTACTAAGGCATATGCCACATAAAGAGGAACGGGAATGACAGAAAACATTTATCACTTTATAAATTATTTTAATTCTTGTCCTTAAAACTATAAAGACTATACATGATTTAGAAATGAGACTGTACCAAACAATGGCGAAAGAATCGTCCATTCATTCCTTTTCTTTTGTTTGGTCACTCAAAAAGATAATGTTGTCTGTAAAGAAATCAAAGTATAAATATTAATTTCTGAATTTCATGTCATTTAATAATTCCCTTCTAATAATACATATTTAGTCCTGTTACAAAAGTACATTAAATAACTTCTATGTTCATGCGAAGCACCTATAACAGGCATACATGGAGCTGAAAGATGGACTTTCAGTTTGTCCACCAATGTAGACCTTGTTACAGGAGATAAGGCATTTCTTGTCTTTCCTGAAGAAACTTAGGATAAAATCTTCCTAGAAATAACTTCCTCCCAAACAGCTGGTTACAAATTGGGATGCTTGCAATGCTCAAGAGATACCATGAAACTAGGGCACATGCACTTCTACAGAAGGATTATTCCACTTGTTATCATTATAGAAACTAGGATGGAAATCTACACATGGTCTGGCTAATAACTGCAGATTATTATTATTATTTTGGTTTTGAGAGAGGGTCTTGCTATGTAATTCAGACTGGACTTGAATCTAAGTGTTCCTCCTGCCTCTCCCTAAAAAATGCTGGGATTACAGGAGTGCATCACCATGCCTTGCAACTTATGTTATAAATTTAAGAAATTTTATTTTTAAATTTAAAAAAAAATGACTTTTATGTATCCATTTTGGCAAAAAGTTTTGCTAACAAATATTAAAGTAAGAATTTTTACTCAAAAACATCAGATACTCCTCTGCAAATGCTATTTTAAAGTAAGTTAGCTGAAGACAAAGGAAAAAGTAGTATTTCCTATGTAACTCCACAAATTTTAAATGCTTTTAAGCATAAAATTATCCACAAAGAGATTATTATAGGACTGAATTTCTGATCATCACTTCATAATTGGCATTTCAAAAACACTTGAGAAGAGATTATAAGAACAATTGATTATCATTATGTAAAAAGTCAAGAGTGCCACCCACTGGTGATAAGAATTAAATTCAGGAATAAACTATAGAGGGAAAAATTTTTGTCTGTAAAATAGCAAATTCAACTCTATTTTCTTCAATGCAGATATCACTGAAGATAGTTAACTGACCAGGCCAATGATAATTGGTAAAAAGAAAACAACCAAATGGTAGGCAAACTAAAATATTTTTATTTGGTTTAGTTCATAACAATCCAATGATCTGAACAATCCTAAACTTGTTTTACAGTGAAAAAAACACATTGCATTTATAGTGAAGAAAAAAAAGGAGGGCAGATAAACACCTATATTGATTTTTAAGATCAATATACTTTCAAAGAAATCACTAGAAGACATGATTTTTATTTACAAAAATTATAACCTCAATATGCACACTGGTTTAATTAACACATGAACTCTGGAGTAAACAGACGAATACAAAAGGTCAATTATGAGACCTAAGATGCATATTATATAATGTATACATGTTTGTGAAATAATCAAGAAAATCCAGTATCTTTTTTTTTTCGGGGGGGGGGGGAGTACTGGGAACTGATCTGGCAAGGTCCTGAGTTTGCCAGGCAACAATAATATCTTAATACAGGTGTGATAATAGCATTATGCTGAACTTTTTGAAATGATGTCTCATCTCTCAGAGACACCTATTAAAACCAAACAACATCTGAGATTTACTTCAAAAAATTCCAGTACTATATAGCAAGACCCTGTCTTAAAAACAACAAAAAAAGGTCCATCAGTTGATAACTGATGAATCTGAATGGTGGAGGTTCATTTTCTACTAACCCCTCCACATTTTATATGTTTGACATTTTCCACAATAAAATAACAATAATTTGAGCAAATCTCAGTAGCACACAAACACTGATATCACTGTAAGACAGGTTTTTTTAGAGACAAGGTTTTGCTATGTAGTCCAGGTTATATACCTGAGACTGAAAATCACAGTGATCCTCCTGCCTCAGTGTTGGGATTCTAGGCATGCACCACCATGCCCAGCTATTCATTTCTACTCACTGCTTTCCAAAAATAAGGTTTTTTGATTTTATATCAATAAAAACAAACAAAAACAAAATTAAGGCTTAATAAAGCCTAATTTTAGCAATTTTTTAGGCACCATCTAACTGGTGGCAAACCTATGGCACATATACTGTAGCAGGCTATTTACATCATCAAAAGCTCTAAAAGGTTTGCCATCATTGATCCATCTCATTAAAAGATGTATTTCCAATAAAATTTTAATTTTATGTTAATATATTGAAAATGGTCTCATTTAGGTACTAAAAGCAACTGTAATGATAATTCATAATCATTTAAAGCCTGCCCCAGAATTTTTTAAAAGTATTTTAAAATTTCTTTTATGTACAGTCAGTCCTCAATATTGAATAGGTTACACATCCACAAATTCAACCAAAGATGTATCAAAAATATTTTAAAACAACTACCGTCTGCACTGTGCGAGTTTCCCTTGTTATCATTCACTAAACAATGCAATAAACAACTGCATAGACTTTACACTGCTATTATTATTACTTTAAATTATTAGGTATTATCTAGAGATGACTTAAAGCATATGGGAACTTATGTGTAGGTTATATGGAAATACTATACATTCTCTGACTTGAGTGTCTGCAGGTTTTTGGTATCTGTAGGGGATCCTGGAACTAATCCTTTAGCAATATAAAGGAATGATTATATTTTTTGCTACAACTAAAAATAAAAAATGCTTTTTAACTACCTATAGGTTAAGATACACCTTTTATTTTTCTTTGTCTTTTTCAGTTTCACTATGTAGTTCAGGCTGGCCTTGAACTCACTTTGTAGACCAGCCTAACCTCAAACTTGTAGCAATTCTCCTTGGCCTTCTGAGCGCTGGCATTACAGGCATGTGCCACCACGCCTGGCCTAAAATACACTTTTGAGGAAGAAATAAAAATAGTAAAACAAGTTCCAAAAACGGAAGTAATATAAGCATTTCAAATGTTGAAGCACTTATTCATTATTTTTAATAAGATGGTGGGGTATCAAATTGCTAGAGTTCAATATTCCAAACATAGCATAATAATTTCACATGGAAAAACTCTTCTCAAAGCCAATGTACAGAGGTCAAAGGGCTATACTGCTTTCAAAATTCTTTTCCTAAAGTTTGAAAACTCTGTTATAGGGATATTTTCTTAATCTTCTTCAAATCTTGTACATCCCTTTTTTCTATGTTTCTTTTCTTTTTTAAGAATAAAATTTTTTCTTATTTGTATAGAAATTTCTGCATATGAACTGCCAAAGAGGTTCTAAATAAATCACAAATTTTTACTGCCACAGTAGTGTGGCTGCCTTGGCACACAGTTCTCCCTGTTTAGGCCATATGCTACATCTCTTAGACCTTTATTTATTTTTTGGTTTTTGAGACTGAGTCTTGCTATATATTTCATGCTGCCCTTGAACTCACAGCCATCCTTCTGCCTCAGCCTCCCAAGTGCTGGGATTACGAGCATGCACCACCATGCCCAGCAGGCAACAGTCTTTATAAAGATCCTAATATTAAATTCTTCTAACTCTCAACAATAAGTACTAATATGGACAATTCAATTTTATTCTCTACTCCAAAGTTCCCTGTGAACTTAAACTGTGAATGAAGAGAAAATTTTTTTAACAAAGAGATAAACGTAGAAACTTAGCAAATAGAAAAAGCTAAGTTGTAAAATTCTTCTGAATTCCACAGTTTCACAATCACTGGTATTCAAAGCCCCAGTTATTTGTAACACAGTTTAGCTTTCAAACAAGGAAAACAAGAAGAATAGCTATTATAAGTGTCTTACCAGCTATGATTGTTGTTGCTTGTCGTCTTACATTATTTTTATCCATGTATTCACCATAGTCTACTTTTCCTTCCACGAAAACCCGAGACCTGATATAAATAAAACATTTTATTCTGCAGATCCTAAAATGCATTACAAGAGTGAGCCAATTCAGTGGTGGTAATGAATACACACCAAGGATAAAATACCTAATTACACATAATTTCATTTTTGCTACTGCTTTTCAAAGTTCAGAATTAACAGTACAGAAATAAATGTAAAAAAACACACTTAGATACACACAGGTAAAATGGACAATGTTTTCACCCTTCAACTAGTTTTCTTATGGAAGTTTAAAAGCAAAAAAGTTACCTTAAGACTATGAAGAATAAAAGAGCAATTTACATAGTAACATCCTTAAATCTCCAGGAATGATTTTCAATGTATCATTTTACTAACCTTTGACTTTGGATTCCCTAATAGATATACTGATTTTAACTTATTTTTCAATTCCCTTCTATGTGAGGTTCATGACTTTATTCTCAAGACTTAGATTATTAAAATTCAAAATCAAGGTTTTCAACTTAGTACATCCTAGTTTATGACTATTTCTACCCTATTTAAAAGGTTGAACTAGGAGATGATCATAACTATAATAATGAAGGGCAGAAAAATGATCCCCACTGGCACCAGTTTTCAGAGTCCACCACTACTACAAAAATACAATACAGACAAAAAGACACATTAGTGAAAGGATGGGGCACCAAAGACACAAAGACAGACTTATCAATCAGTAAGTCAAACTAAACAGTGATGTTTTCCTTTAAATATTCTATATGGGTTTACACATGTATATATAAAAACATTCACACATTTGTACATTAAAGGTAGTAGAGATATATGTGAAGAAAAAGTATGCAGATATTAAAACAACCAAAATTTTAATTACTGCTTAAATTATTTTTCATGATTTTGTTTGTTTTTGAGATTTGGTCTCACTACATATTGCAGGCTGGCCTTGAATTCAAAGTGATTCTCCTGCCTCAGCCTCCCAAGTACTGGGATTATAAGCAGACATCAATATGCCCACTCATGAAATATTTTATTTCTACAAAACAAGTACAGTATTAAACATACATTAACACAACTGCTATTAAATACATTCTCTGTCTTTCTGAGAGTTTAACAAATAGTCCAGCCAAGCACTGCAATAGGGAACTCCACAGAAAATTCCCAAATAAAGTAATGATGAGAACAATATCATAATAACTTGGTATATCACCATTTAGACCCTCCAGATCCTCCAAGGGTGTTGTATGATGCCAAAAGACAAAGTGTCACTTCCAGGGGGACCTCCTAAAAGCATATGTACTGCTGCTCAAAGAGCAGGTACTAAGATGGCATTTGAAAGACTGCCTTTATTCTTGTCTTATCTACTTCTATTTATGCATATACCTTGTTTGCCCTACATTGTAAATTCTTAGAAGGCTAAACCATACTTTTTACACTTTTGAATTAGTCACACACACATACACACATGGACATTCCAAACATGCTATTAAGGAATTCATAAGTACCACTTCTACAAAAGCTAAGGGATAAGTTAGTCCTTATGAGGCCACTCTCTTTGCCATGAGGCAACTAGCTACCAGCTCTTTAAACTACTCAATCCAAAAGATCTTTCCTTCTTACACTTACCCCTTTTTCACATACTGATACGCTACATCTCTTAGACCTGGCCGAAACACTGATATTCGATGCCATGTCGTCTTCTGACTGACATCACCTAAATCACAAAAATAGAAAACACGGTTACAGATACCCTATATAAGAGGTGAATGGGATTTTTTAAAAAAGAATTAAGATGTGTTGTGTACATATATCAACTCCCCACCATGAATGTAATCATTATGTACTGCAAATATGTACTTACAGGAGGAGGAGGGGAACAAATACTACAGAGGAAATAAACATGAAGGATAACATGCTCAGAAAACCAAACTCAAAAGGGGTGAGGAGGTATAAGGGAGGGCAATGAGGGGATGGATATGATCAAAATGTTACATGCATGTAAGAAAACACTATACTGAAATCTAGTATTTTCTAGAAATAATATACACTAATAAAAAATATATTTTTAAAAAACTCAAGTCACAATTTCTAAAACAGAACAGAAAAAAGACTGACCTTGTCAAAAAGTAGCCTATCTCTAGTCAGATAACTGGCAAAAAATAATGCTTTTTTACTGTTAGTAAATTTAAACCCAGCCTTTCATACTCACCCATTTGGTATGCTTCATTATCCCCGGATCGCCACATCTCATTTGTTGCTAGAGAAAATATGGTGACCGGATTTTTTCCTTCCACCTGTCTCATGACAGGATCCTGACCCACTCGCCCAAGCAACTGCACACGATTCAGTGCTGGAATGTAATGTGGGGACAAAGTGACACTTACGGAATGAATGCTTATTTCCCTCCAAATTCCTATCTTGAAGCCCTAAGTGCAATAGGACAGTATGTGCAAGTGGGCCTCGGGGAATAACTAGTTTGAGGTAACGACATAGGTCCTACAACATAGGAATGTATCCTTATAAATAAAGGAAGAGACCAGAGTTCTCCCTCTTTCTGCCATGTAAAGACTGAGTAAAAAGGCAATCATCTACAAGCCAGATCATTAGCAAGAGTCCAACCACACTGGCACCTTGACCTTGGACTGCCAGCCTCCAGAACTGTGAGTAAATGTCTATTGTTTTAAGTAAATGTCTAGTGTTTAAGTAAATGTCTAGTGTTTACACAGTGTATGGTAATTTGTTATAGCACGTAGAGATGACTATTAAAGAAATCCATACATTTGACTGAGACAAATGTCCAGAGAAGATAGAGCAACATACACTACATCAATTTCCTGCATTGAGCAAAACCCAAGTTCTAGAAGATCAGCAAATAAAGGTACAAACAAAGGTTGGGGGAGGTGTTGGCAAGAAAGAAAAAAAGTTGGGCATGGTAGTGCACACCTGTAATGTTAGCACCTGGGAGGCCTAGGCAGGAGGATTGCCATGAGTTTGAGGTAAATCTGGGCTATAGAGCAAGACCTTATATTTAAAAAAAAAAAAAAAGGAAAGAAAGAGAGAGAGAGAGAGAGAGAGAGAGAAGGAAGAGAGAAAAAGCAGTCCTATAAAAAAAAACTTTTTTTTTTTTTTTTTGAGACAGGGCTCACTGTGCAGTTCAAACTGCTTTGAATTATGTACCCCAGGATGGCCTTGAACTCCCAGTAATCCTCTTGCCTTAGCCTCCTGAGTGTTAGGATTAGGTGTGTGCCACCACATCTAGCTTTTAAATTTTTCTTTAAAATATCTTTGTTTAAAAAACTGTGGAGCTAAAAAGAAATGGAGGTCTAAAACTCCTTATTTCAAAAGGGAATGTTTTTGTGAAACAGTATCTTTCACAATCTCTTTAATCTTGATTCAAGGACATCCTTCCAGTAGGACAATGAGGAAAAGACTAAGTAATATCTGGCTGGCAGAAAGAAGGAACAATTTATAATGGATTGCCACAGCCTGATGGGCATGGCCAAGATCTAAGGAACAAGTATGAGTAAAAGACATGATCATTAACATGGTTAAACTCAGCACATCTCTCTACAACAGTCTCAGAATAAAACTGTAAACTCAGAAACTAGCTACTTACATCTTTCAAGAACCAAACTGCTGGCTACTTCAGACTCACACCTTACAAACTGACGAATCACCTAAAGGAGAACAAATAAGTGACAAGGCTTTAATTTTTTAGAAAAGGCAAATGCAAACAAAAGACATGTTTATATCATTCACCACTCAGTCAGCAGTTCCCATGAGATCCAAAGAGAACAAAGATCTTCCGATATTCTCCCAGCACATAGTGGAAGAAGGACCAGGCAAACACTTTCAGAGCAGCTGACTACAAAACCTAAGGGAACAAAGAAAGTAGTGCAGAGCATGCCCAAGAGTTAATTCACAGTCCTCGCCTGCTTCTTTGTGGTAGTCTTTCTGATTATGGCACTCCTGTGTTTGCATGTAAAAGGTAAAATCAAAATGGTATGACTTCTACAATTCAGAGCACAATTGATAATAAATCCAACCTAAGAATTGCTGTCAAGTATTAAAAACAAAGCTGTAATTCTAAAAGAACACAAGATATTTCAACTGTGATTAACCTAAAATGCTTCAGTTAAAAAAGAGCCAAATAATAAGTAATGTCTGCTTGACAAGGCTACTGAAAAAATGAAAGGGCTTCTATAGTAAGCTTGGCCCAAAGTTCTATAAACATCTAATGAGAAATTCTTGCTTTCAATGGGTCAAAGAGAAGTAATATTATGAATTTGGTTAAGTGCAAAGAAATGGCATCCAACTCACACAATCACTGGAAAAGGGCAGCCACTCCCATATAATAACAGCATTTAATGTGTATAACAGCTTTATTACTGAATAACAGCTGTTTTACCTAGTATCATTTATCCTAAAACCAAATGTATAAATAATGTAAAATTATTCTCCACTTTACAAAGAAGATATTGTAAAGGAAGACAAAGTAAATAACTTGCCTAAGATATTGGAAGAAATAAGTAGTAAAGTCAAGGCTGTAATCCAGGGCTGTCTATGCTTTCTCCAATACCCTTTGCTGCTTCCTAAAAAGACATTCTGGGCAAGGGCTACCACAGAGGTAAGAGTACACATCACAAAACCCAAAACTCAAAACAGCCAGATATTCTATCAGAAAAAGTTCTCAAAAGGCAGTACTGTTAATATAAAAGGCAGAAAATCCATCAAAATTGCCAGGCATAATGGCAGAAGCCTGTAACCCTAGCACTCAAGAGGCTGAGGCAGGATCAGCCCAGGATAGAGTGAGTTTAAGGCCAGGTTGGAGTACATAGCAAGGCCTTGTTTCCAAAAAGAAAATCCATCAAATGAGTACACATTCCTATAATCTGATCGTAAAGCCTTAGGATAAAGGGTATATCAAAAATAAAACTGGAACTTACAGAATGAAACTGCTAACTAGTATCTATGCTATGAAATACACTAATTTAAGTGGTCAGATGAGCCAAAAGTAATTAAGTCTGAAAGAATTACATCAAACAGTGTGGTGGCACATGCCTGTAATCCTAGCACTGGGCAGGCTGAGGCAGAAGGATTGCTTATAAATTCAAGACCAGCCTGGGTTACAAAGTGAGCTCAAGGCTAGCCTGAACTATATAGCAAGACCCTGTCTCACAAAGACAAAAAAAAAAAAGAACTACAATGTGTCTCATTTTAGGAACACACAAAAATCAAAACATGCTAGAAAGGCAAAAAGGATTAAGTTGGATGACTTTTAGAACTAAACTTTTATATTTTTATATATTTGGTTTTAGATATATTGTAGTATTGTACTATTATCAAGAGAGTAGTAACTTTTCCACATTTCATATTTCAACACGATTTAAAAATAAATGTTGGTTAAGGAGGGGATCTAAGAATATAAATTTGACAAGTGGATTGCAATGACAATGGGTTTCATAGAGGAACTAAGTCTTCAGTCTTAATAGGACGACAGGGAGTCATAAAAAGATGCTATAAAGGAGAATCTACAGGACTTGGTACCTAAATGTAGTAAGAATGATAACCTCAGCTGGCAAGGCTGGCAGGACTGGTGGGATAATGAGGAGTCAGAATCAATTTAGGGCATTTAACTTGTGGTCCTGAGATCTGAGCTGCTTTCCTCAGTGTAGCAAGATAGGGGAGGGGTTCATTCAGTAACAGAGGAGGTAAAAAGTTAAAAAAAAAAAAAAAAGTCACATGCCTTAAAAAAATGCTGAATCTGGTTTTTTTGGAGTGTTTTGTTTTGTTTTGTTTTTTGGTGAAATGGGCTCACTATGTAGTACTGGCTGGCCTTGAGTTCACTATGTAACCCAGGCTGGACTTGAACTCACACTGATCTTCCTGCCTCAACCTGCCAAATGCTGGGATTACAGGCAGACACCACCACACCTGGCTCTCTCATTTAAACCCAAGTAAGTGTAACGGTAGTGTTGTAAAACTTAACGATTCCTATTATACAGATGAATAAATTCAACAATTTGCACAGCAAACATTTTTAGCATGTCAAAATCCACTTGAAACCCTCTCTGTCAAATAAGTACCCATAGAGTGGTGGGTAGGCTACAAATCTGTCATTCCCTGGAATCAAAGGCTAACGAAATCTGATCCCTATGGTTGATACCACAGCTCAGTACTTATAGCAAAGTGACTACCTGTAATACAGGTCTTCGAAAAAGCATGGCTCCGTTTCCTTTTTTTTACAATCTAATCTTTGGACTCTTCCTGAAGAAAAAAAGGAAAGGTAAGTTAAATGCATCTTATAGCAAGAGTACAAATTCATTAGCCCTAAATTCATAAATGTAGTATGTTTACATAGCACCAAATTTCGACAATACATCAACACCTTTGTCCGTCTAAATTGGATGCTCTCTCCCAAAACACCTCAGATCTGTCTTTCTGATGCTTTCTCCAATAATAATAAAAAGAAAATCCGATCCTGAGTTAATCTCACTTTCCATTAATTGTCATATTTTATTGAAATGCAAGCTTCTACAAGGCACATATTCTGT